>VMKM01001739.1:0-115417 GCA_008360985.2 Macquaria ambigua | reverse complement strand
GAGAGAGAGAGAGAGAGAGAGAGAGAGAGAGGAGGGTCATATATTCCCTTTATCACGGGGAATTTTATGGTTCAGACTTGTGATTCTGAGGGGAATTTTATGGGCTGACCAAAGATGGGCAGCTTCAATTCAAAAGTAGAGCTGTCTCATCACTTCCCAAGGTGTGTGTGTGCAGAGTGTGTGTGCGGTTGTGTTTGTGAGTTCTGGCCCATTTGTGCCAACCTTACCTTTCTTTACTTTAAAGGCATATTTTATCATCCTGACAGCTTATTGTTTATCAATCCCGCTTTGTTCGGGCTGATTCATGCACTGCTGTTGTTGCCTTCCACTCAGACCTGCATTTTTAATTGAACACTTCTCCACAGGGGCAGAAAAAAAATCAATTCATTTTAGGGGACAAAGTTGTGTTGCAGGTTGTTTCTCTATTCTTGGATATCAGCTATGTCATTTTAATGCCAGCATTCCTTTGCAAACATATCAGCACTATTACTTCTAGATGCACTCGTGATGTTTAATGGGTGGATTATCCGATTACGCTTGTTTTTATTGCCTGACAGAGACAGGATGACGTAGGCACTGTCACGTGTCGTACATAAATGTTGGAGTAAACGCTCCAGTTACATTGGGTTAATGAAACATGTTCCCTAGAGATTATTCATATTCTGTTTTAATTATGAGATGGTCTCACTACACAATAAGCTCCTTATCTGACTGTGAGCATCAGTTTATTGCTAAATGAGCCACTGATATCCAAAGCGCAAGCATGTGCGTGCCCACAAAGATGTGTGCGTGCTCACACAAGCACACACAGACGTGTGCCACACAGACACAGCACCTAATGCAACCATTTCACATTGGCCCCCACCCCCTTTTTAAAGCGCTTCATTAAGCTCTGCTCTGAGAGACTTGTGTCATCCCCTTAAGATCTACAAAATTTGCAAAGTCAGCTTTTTCCATTAAAGCCACAAAAAAATGGAACCCCCTCCCATCCCATATCAACCCTTCCTGAGATATTTATTCTTTTTCTATGATGCTAAAAAGGTGGATAAAGGAGAACCAAGAATGCAATCATCAATTTTGGTCTCATGAATCGTTATTAACCAATCAAACAACCACAACTGTTCTGTAAATACCACATGCATCCTGTTACTATGTACATAGTGAACAGCATTTTATAATGCTTGTATGTAATGTGCATGCTGTCCGTACATTTGTTCCTCCCTGGGGACTGGGGATGAAAATGAGCTTTTATATCTCTGTATAATGCATCAGATTTCAAGTACTGAAATGTATGTTTATTATACGTGGTCCCTGTCAAATACACTTGTAAATAGATCAATAAAAACATTTAGTATTAACTTAAAGGCCCTGCAAACCTATCAGCTTCTTACTATGAGTGAGTCCTACATGAACACACTACTTTCTGCCAAAGTTTTGGTTATCTCACATGACAGATTTCTGTATTTGTCTTTTCTTTTCCTGGGTTTTCTTACTGGTTTAAAGTGGGTGGGGCTAAAAAAAAAAAAAGGAAAAGGTGAGTCACATATTTTCGTACACCAATCAGAGTTTAGCAGCATTTGAATTAAAATCTGATGAGAGTTGCTTTGCTTATGTTGCCAGCCACTGTTAATCAAATCTGATCAGACCACACCCTCACAGCCCTGATGGAGATCAGCTGAGTGTTTGAGTGTTAAACTCTTCATAAATAACAATGAAGGATGTTTTTTTTCCTGAACTTTAACTTTGATTGTTGCTCATTTAGTCATGAATATTTAATGTTATAGAGAGTTTTCAGGGGCTTTAATACATTTTGGGGGAAACACAGATTACTTTTATTATGTTAACATGTCAACAAAGCATTGGAACATGTGCAGTTTTGCAGAAACATTCACACAGACTATCTGCATAGAGGATTGCCTAATACTTACACATTAAATCACATATGCACGCAATACACTGACTGCAATCATTGTGGTCATAAACACACGGTGACTGCATGTCCTCACATTGTCATAAATCATGAGTCAATGGCACAGGTATTGATAATGCACTTTGCATCACCAATAACAACAACTTTCACAGATAAATGACCTATCATAGATGAAGTAATGTCACATTGCAGTATTTCCAGTACAGCTAAATACCTAAAAAATGTCAATGAAATGAGTTTCCTAACTGGAGCTACCATTTTGACCAACATTCAAAAATGGGTTGTAGAAGAGGCAGAGATGCCAATTTCTCCATTAATAGCAGCATCAACAGACCGTGCTGTAACATAATGCGGCCACAGCTTGCATATGTGTGGTCAGCCATCAGTGCTTAGTGGATGTTGGACAGCAGCCCGCTGTGGCTGCAAACTATAAGATTGTACCTTGTATTGACAGGATGCTAGGTAATGCAGTATAGTAGGGCTGCAACTAACAATTATTTTCATTATTGATTAATGTCGTTGATCATTTTCCTCAATTAATCGATTAGTTGTTTGGTCTAGAAAATGTCAAATGTCTTGTCCAAATCCAAAGATGTACAGTTTGCAGTGATATAAAACAGAGTAAAGAGCCTCACATTCAGGAGGGGTAACAAGCACATTTTTGCTTGAAAAATGACTTAAACGATAAATGGATTATTAAAATATTTACCGATTGATTTTCTGACGATCAACTATCGATTAATCGAGTAGTATATTTTTTATTCATGACTTCCACCTCTACTGCCAGTACCTATTTGATTTGATTTTATATCAGTGTTTTGACCTGCTCTTTGTGCTGGTGTAACAATTGAAATGCCCAGAGTCACCGACAGCAAATGTACAATAAGGTCAATAAATGTACAATAAAGAGTTTTAATTTAGGTTTTATTTGTTCGATTTTCAATGAGATAAGAAGTGAAAGTTTTGTCTGAGGAGTTTGTAGGTTAAGACAAAAAGACACTGCTGTCCTGACTGCAGTGGGAGGTCATTTTATCACTAGGGAGAGGAGAGATAAACAGTTCAGACTGGGTGGAGCAATAACAGGTCACATGTCATTATTCCACTACAGAAATGATTACGCTGATATTTGTGATGATCCACATGTGCTTATTACAGTTTTGGTTTCTTGTACAGCAGGTGATCCATAAATAGAAGCTTAGTCTACCGTAGTGCTGATTGCTAAGTACTCAGTGTAAGAGCATCATGACAGTAAATATTAAATGTACTGAAGTATTCTCAGGAAAGACTGAACAGAAACTGTGCTGGGTTCTGTTATAAAACAGGCTGGACCCAAAAAAGTACTGCATTATTTTTAGTCTTTCAGACTTCAGTGCAGATACTTCGTCTGTCTCAGTCTCTCTCTCTCTCTCTCTCTCACACACACACACACACACACACACACACACACGACACAGTATATTGAATGAAGTTCATTCTACTGAGTATGTTCATTGACTGTGTCACCATGGTATCTGGGATAAACCAATCAATTCTCCTTCATCTACGAAGAAGCTAGAGAGGCACTAAGCCCGTCTAAGGAGTGGCATTATGCATTATGGACAGACCAATTAAGAAAAGGGAGACAGAACTCCGGATGGAGATGAGACACTGAGGCAAAGGACTGAAATATGGGACGACGACTACGCGGAGAGACTATGCATAAAGTCAGAATGATGGCGTTGAACAAAGAAGAGACGGAAAAAGAATGATTTGAATAGATGAAAAAGAAAGCGACTCATCGAGCCAACAGAAAGAGATCGATGCAAATGAACAACGTTAAAGTCAAGAGTGTGTTGGAGCAGAGAGTGGATTTTTGCAGTGATATAAGCACGGACCAATAACTATCACTCTTCCAGCAGGGAGGGAGATGGTACAGTGGAGTAGATGCTGCTGTTTTAGAATATATAAGCACAGCTGTCGCCTACAGCTAAAGCAGAACGATTACAGCTTAACTCCGTAACATCTGCTGCTCCCAGGCCGGGAAGAGCAGACGGCTGGAAAATACCGTAGAGAGAGGAATTAAAAACAAGAGTAGGTGCAGGGCAGGGGTCCTCTGTGCTATGTCACGGTGTCCATCTTATCTGTGTCACCTCTACTTGTGATCTGTGTCGCTGTCCCACATTTAAGAGGTAGGGAAATTAAGTGAGCAGGAGACAGAGAGAGTCTGAGAGACAGAGAGTGAGATGTGTAAAGCACTGACAGATGGAGAGGAGATTTTGCACCAAAGCCACGAGGGTCCGCAACACCACCCTGAGAACTGATCGGGTGTGAGCGTGCGTCTGCGCGTGGATGTGTGTACGTGTATGTGAAAACGGAGGTTTGGCCTCATTAGGAGCTTGTTTGGGTAGGACAGGGCAATGCTACCGTGAGAAGGAGGATCAAGAGGGAGCAAAGAGGAAGCTTGAAGTACAGCGGGGATTGAAGGCTAGTCTCTGCAAAGACTGCAAGAGAAGGACATCAAAGAAATGCAAGAAATACAAAGTTAATGGGCTCGCTCATATGTGCAGGGCCATTCATGTAGCCTTGGCTGAACAAAACCTTTTTAAGTAAGTGGAAAAGCAATAGAGATCCAGAGGAAATTATTTCAATTTCAGTTATTACATATAAAGGCTACTTTGAATTCCACAATTAAGATAGCGAGGGTTAAAGTCTAGTCATTACACTCCAGGACACAAGTGTTTTAGAGATTTTCCAGTAAGGAGGCCAGAACTGGTTTTACTGAGAGTGGTGCTCGAGGAGAGGCCAAGGGGTCATCAAAATCTAAAAAGATTTATCCCCATGATACCATGAATGTGCTCAGCAATTTTCCTAGTAATCTGCCAATCAGACTTAGAGATTACTTTAGTGCCATGTTGATATTTTGGCCTGAAGGTGGCACAAGAGGGAAGGTTGGAGATCAAAATTCGATCAGTTCATCCTCTGGGGACCATGAATGTCCTCAGCAAATGTCATGTAACTCTGAAGGTTCGGTTTGGATATCTTGTGTACATAGTTGACAATTTGACCTGAAGGTGACACAAAAGGAAAGTTTGGGGGTCACCCAAATCACCCATTGTCTGTGTACTATGCAAATCAACAGCAAATTTAATGGAATTAAGTTTTGAGTACCCGAGGGTAGCACTAGCAGAGTGATCATGAAGAGCCCAAAATGGCGAGATTTCATCCTTTAAGGAGCATGAACAAGCTTAGCAAATTTCAAGGTATCTGTCCGCTAGGTTTGATGTTTCTTATGTACAAGAGGAAAGAGAGTGGACCACCACTAACACGCAAGATTTATCTTCTGGGGAGCATGAATATCAGCAATAAATGTCACCAGGTCCCCAAAATCATTAGTATTACTCTTTAATCCATATTATATTTGATGTCAATATGACCAGTAATGTTGTGCAGCAGTATTTGATGGGCAGATGAACTGACTGACTGACATTGGCAAAGGATTGAAAAATAACATACAAGTGCTGATGATTCATCAGTACTAAAGTATGAGTCACTCCAATCACATTACACATAAAGGATTTTTATGGAACTTAAAGTGCTAAAGAATTGTTACTAATTTATTTTTATTGCCTTTTGCTTTTACAGCTTAAAAGTAAATTAGATGCTAAATAAAACAAAAACATGGTAATGTGAGAGTTTCATTCGTGCCAAGTTTTGTTTACAATGTAAGCTTTAGAAAAATATGCTGTTAGGTTGTCGTGTTATGACTTTCACACCTACAAATTTACACACACACACACACACACACACACACACACACACACACAAAACAGGCAAAAACAGGTCGCCAGTCCAGCAACACAGACACAAAATGATGGTTTCTACAGCGGTTCATTTTACTACTGGTTCTGATGCGTGATTTGATTTGACACTTTATTTGGTCAGGGAGGTCTATCACACACCCACTCACCATAAGGTTGTGTGATTGGATAAATCTTTTTTTTTTTTTTTTTTTGAGAGGCAATGGTGAAATGTTGCAGTAAGTCCACTAAAGCACAGTTTTAATTTAATCTCTCATGTCACTATTATATATGTGCTGTAGTTTCGATGGAAATGGGCACCTCAATACATAATTATATGCACATTTTCTGCACTTTTGTCTATATTTCTGAAATCAAAAAGGTAACTGAACTCCGATTTGGTTTGCTATTTGTACCAAATTAATAAGCAAAATTGTGAAATGCATTTTAGAAATACAACTTTTTGTAGTTTCAAACAGTTTTGACTAATATTTCTTTTAGTGTGGCCATTACTACAATTGTAACCATGCTCAAAATATAATGATAGTAATAATATTATATACTGATTGTATATTTGCCATAACTTAGCTATTTCACCATTGTATGCACACCATTGTACTTGTACTGTGAGTGCAGTGAGATCAAATTCAAGTCTAGTAATCTTTGTCACAGAGGCTAAGTAGACGGCGAATTAAAAACCACAGCGAGAGAAGAGAGAAAAGAGGAATTTGGAGCAGAATTGATGAGGTGTCAAAAGAAAATGGGGCTGCGGTGGCTTTGATGTTTTCGCACAGCATCCCTGACAGCCATGCTGCAATGGGACCAAGAAATGTTCCCATTATTTAAGCTATGGATGTGGAGAGTGTACCTAGTTCACATGGAGGAAAACAGAAAATAACCGTGTCAAAGCAAGAAGACTTCAATGTAGAGCTTTGGTTTCTCTTGAGGTTTCTCTTGAGAGAATGTGATTGGGTCTGAGTGGCTGCAGAGGTGGCTCACACTTACTGCATTTCATCTGTGTAGTCACATCCAAAGAGTTTTCAGAGCAGTGTAGCATTACAATATGTGTTTACATCATTTTAACAGGCAGTTGTTTCCCAACATATAAAGTAGCTCAGCAACAGCATTTCTTTCTCCAGTGGATTTTATTTTTTAACATTTTATTTTTCTTTACCTCCTCATCCCAGTCAACCTGCCCCTGCTTTTTTTTATCTACTGCTGATTCCTTTCTTGTAAAAAAAAAAAAAAAAAGAAGAAAGATATTGTGGAAAAATATTCAGATTCTTAAGTGTAAGTAGTAACACTGCAATATGAAACTGCTCATAGAAATAAGAAGCAACAGTTAAGTCCTACATTCAAACCTTTAAGTCAAAGGAAAGATGTACCAGCAGAAAAACTAACAGTATTCACTCTGGAGAACGGTCCTATTCAGAGAGCTGAGTTACTGGTGGTCACAGGAGCAGCTGGGTAGTTTAAACTACACCAAAGCTCAAGTATAACCTCATGCTTATGTTTAGATTTGGGAAACAGAAGGTGAAAGTTCAATTTGGGGCCATGGTCCAGTCTTAGAGAAGGAGGAAGAGTTTGTTAGCAGCATGAGGGGATCATATGAATCCAAGAAAAGCACCTTTTAAAAGTGTCACACACACACACACACACACACACACACACACACAGACCTATGGAGGTCAAAGAGGACATGCTGCTGATTGCAGGGAGGAGGTTTCATAACACTGTCCAGTGCCAGATTATACAGAATTAGACACAGCATCTGTGGGGCTTATGTTCTGAAATAAGGACTGAGGAGCAGGATAAAGAGAAAATAGAATCCCCCCAGTTTCTTTCTGTGTATACAAAATACGTGTTTTGATACAGATGTGACTGCATTGAACCATAGCTAAGAGTCAGAGGTTGGGATTGCATAGTTGTCCATGATACTCAGCAGTGGTTATGCTTGAATCAGTGTATAGTGGATATATCATGAGATGACAGAATATGTTTCTGTACTGTTGTATTACAGGCAATGTTGAAAATCAGTGAGTGCTTTATTCAATTCAATTCAAAATACTTCATTCGTCACTCAATTCGAGGCAATATGACAATATTGACTTTCCAGGATTTTTGCATCAATGTGACCTTAAAAGATACCCTGTGGAGTTTTTGACCACTAGTTGTGCTATGGTGGGTAACTAAGTGGGTCTCCACTTTGTATGCCTCGTGCACACACACACACACGACACATATTCCTGCCAATGGTTTCACATTATTCCACTAATCGACAGCCGGTGGTAATGTGGCAGGAACCACAACAATGTGCCAGCAAAGGCAGGCAAGAAGAAGACTGCTAGAAAGTAAGCATGAACGTAAACAATGCAGGTTTAAAAATTATCAGAATATCAGCTTTGCAAATGTTTTATGAGGAAGGAAATGCATTAAACTCGTTTGTTAGACCAGAAGGATACACACTGTGTTTTGTTGAGTACACTGTGTGTATTTGTGGGAGTGAGGGAGCGTGTTGTCTTGTACACAGATGTTTAACTCAGCTCAGCTTTCCGCCGCTGACTGAATCCTCCTCACGCAACTCTGTTTCATATTTCATACTCTTCTATTTCAGCCCCTCCGCCTGACATTGGAGGCTTCATAGATGAAGAAATGTCTGAGATGTGACAGACATGTTGAGAGAGAAAAAAAGGAGGAAAGGGAGAAAGAGGGTGAAAGAAGCAGAGGCAGACAGCAGAAATGGGAGTGGGCTGAAGTGACTAAATGAAATACTCAGGCGTACACACAGACCCGGGTCAAACAGCATTTACAGAAACTTTTCATAGTTTGCCATGACTTTCTGAGATGCCAAATTTAGAGATTTGCCACTCAGAGGAAAGCATTTGAAAGCCATTTCAGCATACTCTTCCGTGACTGACTACTTACCTGATTTGACCTGACGGTTTAAACCACACACATCTGGTGAGGTTCAACCGAATGCTAATATTCACATGCAAAAGTGATTTGTGTCAGGTCTTTAGGCATTTTAAGTGAAAAAGTTATCTACGTGATGTGACATCATGCCTGTAATCCTGTAAAGACACTTGCAGGAAGAGGCGTAACATTCAAACCCTCAGCGAATATTGTTCAGCTGTCATATTCAGCAGAGTCTGATCCCATTTGCGGGGATCAACACCCCAGGAACATAATCTCACAATAATCTCTCTCTGTTTATAAACACAAGTATCCCACGGTTCAAATCAAATGTATTTTTTGTAATAGAACAGAATGGACTCTCATTTTATTTCACATGTTAGTGTCCCTGTCCAAATCAAAAACAGCACTTCTCCAATACACTAATATTGGCTATTTAATGCCTTTGTGTGAGATGCTTTCTCATCATCTTTTAGTCTCCATCGCCTGGAGGTTCACATTAAATCGTTTTCCCATATGCCTCAGACAACAGCCAAAACACACACACACACACACACACACACACACACACTCAGACACAATCTAATCCTCCTTTATTGTCCCAATCCACATGTCCTTTCACAGGGCCGCAGGAGGAAGGCATTTATGCAAAACAGGCCCAGTGCACTAATATGGAGATACAAAGACAAGCACATTCACGCATATGTTCATACCTACATGCACGTGCACACACACACACACACACACACACACACACACGCTCTCTCTCCACTTGTGTCCCAGATGAAAAGGTGCCAATTATTACAGCAGTTTTACAGAAGATTTCATCGCTATCACCGTATGCAAATTTCAAACTTGTTTGAAATAAATGCCTTCCCATCAAAAAAGGATTTGCTTTTCACCTCTCCCTATTTTTGTCACATACATGCACCCGCGCCACAATCAGACACACTCAAGCACACCATCACGTCGACGCTGACAAACTATGAGAGGTAGCGGCAATAAAAATCTGTCCAAACTGGAAATGATAAGACAGCTGTGGCAGCACGTCACAGCACCGCAGCACGTTCATTTGTAAGTAACCTGCAGAGACACGAGGAAATGTGTGAAGTCTGCATGGACATAGAATATGCATGTACACAGGTGTGTTGTGAGTGACTTGAAAGGAGAGAAATATTCATAGATTAAAATGTATTACAATAGGCTGAGAAGGTCTGCAGCAACACAACCCGTTTCAAGGTTGAAAACAAAGCAATTAAAAGGAGAGCTGACAGTTTGCAGTCACATACAATCAGAGTTAATTTTAGTGTCAGAAATTTCAATTTTAAATGATTCTTACAATTACTGCCTTTTCCCACTGAGGAACAACTATGCTGAAAGTACAAAACATCAGGGACATCTTCCCGATTTTGAGCTGCAGTCACATTTTAATTATCATAAGCTTTTTACTGTAACTCATCTGCTCCTGTTTATCAGCACGTCTGCATGTTCTGTTTAACTTTGTGATTGATATTTAATAAGGGAACTCCATAAGAGATAATGGCTTTTGCCTGGATTCACCTCATCAGTGTACTTGATGAAAACAACTACCATCCGCCAGCTGTGGCAGCTCTGTCCATTTTCGCACACACACCGAATCACACTCTGGAAATCCTCTCTATTACTACTACTGACAAATGTAACTCGTGTCAAGATTTCCTCCACACCAAAACAGACACAGTTCCCGCAGCCAAGCGCTTTTCTCCTTCATCTTCTCCACCCCTGTCAGATTGCACCTCTCTGACAAACCTCTCCTGTTCTCACATCTGTGAGATCTCAGCCGCTGACCACGCCAGACTGGTTGCAGTGGACGTGAGAGGATGCCCAATACAGTCGTGACCTCAACCACCTGAATCACAGCCCTTCTCCCAGCACCGCTCAGAAGAAATTGAAAATTCTGCCTTGACGTGACTGGCCAAAGTCCTTCCATCCCAAACTTTTTCTGTCACGCATAGCCTCCAGCAATCTGCATCTTAAGTAAACACAGACCCATTTCCAAAAAGCTGTTTAACATGTTGTTCCATCACAGCTATAAAACCATACCTTGACTACATCTACCTCTACACACTTTTACAGATAAAAGTTACAGCTAATCGACTTTCAGAGTTAAACATAGCACTCAAAGTGATCGCGTATAGTAACTAACAACTGCCTGCTGTTTTCAACATGTTCACTGTGATGGACAATGAGTCAAATGTACTTGAAATTGGAGGATTGTCATGGTACACTTCATTTAGGAAAAAAAAAAAAAAGCTGAGTTTCAGGCACAAACAATAGGGCTGCAGCTGTGTTTGGCAGTGGTTGGTTGAAGGGTGGGAGATGTTTATTTAGAGCTCATAAATATCTTATTTCTCTGCACTGGTTCTTTAAAGTGTTAACCGAGGCGACAGCTAATTTTACTTTGCTTCCATACACTCAGCTTGATTATATTAAATGTAAAAGTATGTGCTATAAGCTGAAACAGGGTTCTCCGCGCATCTGTGAGCAATATGCAGCGGAATATGGTTACAGAAAGTACAAGTGCTGCATCCATCAAGTGCCACAAATTAGAGGAAATGTGACAAATTCAGTTCTTCATTTAAGCCAAAGGGCTCAGCTGTGTTAAGAGTGTGAATCCAATATGTCTCTCTGCAGAGCAGTGAGTTGATAATGTCTCCACCTCTAGGTGAGGGTGACATTTTTTCTGTTCCCCAGAACTTTAATGATACTGCAGAGCCATGGTTAGCCTGTGCATAAAGCCGAGCAATAACATAATCCATGTTTTGTGTGCGTATTGCAGTTTGGTGTTCAGATATGCGAATCTTTAAAGTTCTTTTAGTTTGTCCAACATAAACCAGACCACAGGGACATTTCAGCATGCAGACAACATGTGTGCTGGTGCATTTTATGAAGGATTTTATGGTGTATTTTTTACCAGTATGCTTATAGATGTACTATAAGCTCATTGAGCAGTGTTGATAAAAGTCAGCTGTCCATTAAAATGCTGTTGTTAATGCTATCAGCCTGTAGCCATATTATGTGGTAGCTAAGAGTAATTCTAGTTTGAATGGCCATGCAAAAGAAACAGCCTAAATAATGTTGAGTAACAACTCCACAGCGTTATCATTTGTTAAGTAAATGGCTTTCTGAGTGTGCACTATTATACTAAATATTCTGCATTCAAACAATGTGACAAAGATTTGCAGGTTAGAATGTGGATGGATGAGGTTTCTAGATACAAAAAGAGCATATCGCAAACATTGTGAAGAAAATTCTTTGATGTTGATAATGATGATGATACATCTTTCAGCACTCGAGGGTTATGCACAAGGCCAAACCCATCTCAGGGTCTCAGACAATTTCAAAATGACCTTTACATCACACAAAAGAGAGTTTCATCTGCTGCAAAAATTGAAAGCTAGTGAAGCACAAAGCCTAAAGTAGACAATGCAAAGTAGGCAACTGTAGATCAGGGAAGCTCAACATTTAATAGGGCCAGTTTAGATGAAAAAAAGTAAATTATCAAAATACACAAATGGAAGTATCCACTCGACATCGCAGTGCAGCTGATGTACAGTTGTTCAAGTTTAAAGGTTTTATTCTTTGACCAAGCAGTGCATGAAGCAGAGATTCTCCAGGTCATCAACATGTTATATCAAACTTCTTATTCAACTCATGCTCAGACTTGTCTAACATTCATGAGCAAATGTTTCCAGACACTGAGCTTGCAAAGTTATATTCATGTTGTGCAACAAAAACAGCTTCCCTTTCATGTTTTGGTCTGTCATCTTACTTCAGAGGATAGGCACTCAGCTATACAAGGTTGTCAAGGAGCGATGTCATATCTTTTGAAGAAGATTTAAAGAAAGTGACACTGTCTGAAAAGATAGTTTTACAGTGCTGGAGTGTTAAAGAAGGAAAGGTTGTTGGGCTTTACCTGGACTCAGAGCTTATAGATTTGTAAAACTATAACTACTATACATTTTTAAAAAAGAAATCTGAAGTGTCCATCTTCAAATTCTTCAATCAGTACCTGGAAGTTTTTTAAGATATTTTAAAAGTGCATAAGTCCCAAAGACCCAGACATGTCAGAGTTGATCAGTCTTGGCAGCTGTGGTCCACAGTGCAATGCAGTTTTTATCAACAGTGGAGAGAGACCAGGATTGGAAGCTGGAAGACACAAATGTACTCATGCTGCCATGTTGCTGCCATTTATCTGCATTTACTTGCATCTGGAGTTTAAACGCGACTCATTCAAAACAACGGAGGAAACCGCATACGGTCACAACGTCATACACTTCAAAAAGTCCAAAAACGATTTGTGCCAAACACAGCATGAAATCAGCAAATATTTTTGACGTGAGTTTATTTGGCTGCACTGTAAACAGACACACCAGTTGCTCTTCTGTTGTATTTCTGACAAAGTAGCTGCTCAATGAGCATTTTAGTGTTAAACCACACTTGCTGTTATCACGGTAACCACAGATGTCGCCAAATCAAACAGGACTGAAATCTTAAAGATTGCAACTTCAGGACAAAATGCGGTATTAGGTTACTCTGCCAAATGGTGCTACTGCTATATTAAAATGTTGTCTGCGCATGCCGCTGCACAGTGGGGTTGCATTAGGACTCAAGATGTAAGTAAGTTCAGATGGATGAGAGCAACACTTAAAGACCATTCAAACAACCCAAGACACTGAGACCCATGAGAGCCACTTGGCAACTTTTCCCTGATACACAACTAGATGTTTTTGCACATCACTATTTCCTTTCAAATTTCCTTCAAAGTTTTGTGTCAACGAACGGTTGAAAAATTTAGCAGTTGAGGAGCATGAAGGAATACATTCACAGCCAGAGAAAAATAACTTGCAAAGCAGAAGATGTCAAAGTGCCCTCATCCAGGCACCTCATCAGCATCCTACAGTACTCTGGAAAAGGCCACTGCTGCTTATGCACACGAGTGGCATGACAGCAGGCCCCCCAAGTGCATATCCCTTTGAGGCAGAGCCACAGTTTCTTTCTTTGTTGCAGTGCAGCTAAAACATTTCTGAAATTTCAGATGGATGCCCCAGTGGTAGCCTTTTAGGTATGGAACTGGAACACACATAGAGGGGGCATCCTATTAACTCCTGTAGACAAAAAAAAAAGAAAAGAAAAAAACACTCAAAATAGTGAAGTTGGACCGCCTTGACAAAACACTGTAATAAAGCCTTAAAAGACAGTCTTTGCATAAAAGTAAGCTATAGATACAGCATCATAAAATCGCCAGGAAAACCAGCAGAGCTTTAAGTAGATGAAGACAGAGTGCTTCTCCACCGCTGCCACCATCCGTGAAAAGTTGATTGAGAGAGCTGCTCTGATGTGTGCTGCTGTCAGATGCATGAGCTCCCCTTGATCCTGTGTTCATGGTGCAGCATGCCAAACTGTTGGAGAACATCCTATAGATTCTACTTAAGTGTTGATCTGCTTCCCAGGGTGGCAAAATCCTCGCTGAATACAAACCCGTTGTGACAGAGATGATTACAAAGTACAAAGCACCATTCCATTTTGTTTACAGCGTCTCCTGCTGAGTTGGGTGATTGAAGAGCGAAGAAGAAGGAGTCTGTAGGTCCTGATGGGCTTTTGAAATCATGCATGCCGCATAATGTTCAAAGAAGAGGTTCCCGGCCACCTACATGCACAACATTTGTCACGCAGTCATGTGTTGTGATATGATTTTAAAAAATGTATTTGGTATTTCTCATCTGATACATTTGCATGCATTTGCACTTACGCATTCATCATCTCCTCTAATAACGGGTGATTCATCAACAATTAGTTCAGTCTGAATTAGTCTTTTCAGTGGATGTGCTGCAATAATGATTTCTGTGTGAGAGTTATAAATTCACTGTGCTCCATATGTGAGCATGCTCCCTTAAATCTGTGGCTTGAAACCTCTGTCCATAGTCAACAGTACTTCAGTACAGGTCTATATGCTTACTCAACATTGTCTTTTGGCACAACGCTGACTGCATGCACCAAAATAATCCAGAATTCATTATGCATATTCTACTTATGAAAGCAGAACCATAGTTACTCATCAACATGGCAGCAGAATGTTGCCTATGAATCATGTGTGTTTTGTAACTAGCTCTTTGTGTCAAGCCAGTCATTAACATAAATCATGACAAAAAACAAACAAATTGAGTCCACATGTTCTTTTTGTGTTTCAAATACATTTAGGTCAGAGATGTGCGCAGCACAACTACAGCTCTCTGCTGTTGTTCCCCTCAACGTTACTTACTGATGGAGGATTTTCAAAGCCTGTCCTTCCTACATACTTATGTACAATATATACCAACCAATATGCAACATACACAAGTGTGATGTGGAAACTTAAAACCTTCAGTGCACAATCACTGAGGATAGACTTTTCAGTGAAGTAGGAGACATCTTCTGTCCAGCAGTTAAACTTTTGAAATCAACAATATTTACATATTCATAGATTTTGGATTTTTCAATGATGGAGTAGAGTAGATGTCATTTTAAGAATTAACAAGGTAATTGAACTTTTATATGGGAAGAAAAACATATCAGACACAAATTATTATTTCAAGCAGAGTCATTTTATATGTCTTAAAACATGTCTGAAGGGGATTTTTAAGTATGTGTGTTGGATGGAGCATAAACACACAGCCCTATAGAAATGCTAATATTAAATCAAATGATGCTGCGAATTGAGTGTTACAAGACAAGGCTCAGATTGGGTCTACATCTCTGCTAATGTGATACTGGACTACAAGTTCACTGCTTTATTAAACACTCACTGCTTTTGGCACAATGTATCTTTCAGCTGCTGTAGTTCCATCACTTAGTACATCATATAAAAAGGAAACATGTCCTTGAGCTAGAGACGAGAAGTGTTTAAATGAAATGTGAAGCGACTGTCCTGCATGTGCATTTAGGACATGTGAAGTAAATTACAGAGTAGATGTATGTGCATATCTTTTTTTTTTTTTTCTTTTCAAATGTTCCTCATTGTAAAAACTGTCACACGTGAAGTCCTCAGGGCATCCTGGTGGCTCAGTTGGCTCAGCAGTTCCCATGTAACCAGTGATGTGCTGGTTTCATGTCAGGTTATTTGCAGTTGTCTCATGTCATCACCCAGTCCCATTTTTTGTCTCACTCTACTGTAGACTGTCAAAAAAGAAAAAAAAAAGAATGGCCTTAAATAATCTGTAATCTGGCTCTGGTATGTTCAATGAAAATATATTTTCATCTGCACCAAAACATCCCTCCAACACCACATTAACACACAGGACTTGTTAAATGAGCAATTCGAACCTTTGTGCTTCCAGCAAGGTACTGCAGTCTTTTCTCTTCTCCTCTCTATTGCTGCCATGCTCCACAAGGACACTACATTTAGTACTGTCAATGCTGCTGTAAGCGCTGACCTTTTTAAGTCTATTTCCATCCCGTGGATCTGTATCTTCAGTGGTTAGCGTGCACGCATCGTGGAGCAGAAACTCTACTCCCCAATAAAGCAGAGAGAAATGACACAACAGTCATCTCATGCCTGTGTTTACTGTGCACTTTATAATCTCTGGTCACAAATAGTTGGACCTTTCGGATGATTTATGTTCACTTTGGTGTGCTCTGGATTTATCGCCAAAGTACCTGGTCAAATATTTGTGCTAGTGCTGAAAATGATTAGCCGATTATACACTTAGTTAATAGAAAGTTAATCTACAACAATTTTGATTATGGATTAGTAGTTTATTCGCTGGTTTCAGCTTCTCAAATGGGATAATTTGCTGATTTTCTCTGATTATTATCATCGTAAATTCAATATCTTTGAGTTTTGGCCTGTTGCTTTGAAGATGTGGGGCTCTGGGAACTTACAGTGGGTATTTTTAGCACGGCTCTAGGGATGGCAACGTCGGTCAGTCGGACCACCGCTTTGGTCCAGATTGAAATGTCTCAACAAGTATTCAATGGATTGCCATGAAATGTGGTACAGACATTCATGTTCCCCTGAGGATGAATTCTACTGACTTTGGTGGAAAATGAAATACATTCCCACCTCAGCTCTACTTCGCATGTTTTTGCAAGTGTTAGCTAAACTAAGGTGGTAAACATAGCATAGCTTTTCACTGTTTTCTGACATTTTATAGACTAAATGATTAAATTCTGAATCAAAATAATAATCAAGAGATTAATCGGTAATGGACGTTATCATTAGCTGCAGCCCTAGTTTGGGCAATGCACAACTTGATCAGTTTTCCTGCTGTAATCATAGTCTCAGGTCTGTTTTCCTCTCTGCCTCACAATGTGCATCACATATTATCACAATTATAGCCTCTCCCACTTTTATTTATGTGACAGCGCCTCTGTTTACATGAACACTGCTCCTCATTGACCCCAGTTTGTCGCGCCCTTCCTTTTCATCTTTCTCTCCTATCACTCCTTTTCTCTCTCTGCACTCCTCCTGTGCTGCTATTATATGTCTCACTGTTGCCCCTCAGCTCTTAACACTCAGGTAGACTCATTATATTGCAAGGCCAGCTGGTAATTAGTGGTATTTTAACAAGCTTGTGAATTGCTCCCAGTCCCACCCCTCTTCAGCTCTCGCCTTCTCTCACCATCTCCCACCCCTCTCCCCCCTTCAGCTACCATCTTTCTCTTGTCCCAGTCGCTCTCTCTCTCTCTCTCGTGTCCCAATTTCAGATTACAGCTGAAATCAGATATCAGATAAACACCACAGATGGAGTAGCTGTAGTGGCTGAGCCTCAGCACTCTGCATCCTCTTCTGATTGTTCGATTATCATGCTACCTTTGTGCACCCTCAATTAAAAACAGGGGAGGGAATTTTCATCACATCCGCAGTATCACATCATATCACGTTTTCGTTGGTCTCATCTGAGCCACTCGACACTGTTTATTTGGCCACCTTTCTTTTTCGATCTGATCTAATCTAATCGCCCCACACTGTTCTAGTATTTGGCTTTATCATGTCTCCCCTGACTAATTCCTTCCCCCCACCTCCCTGTGGCTCCTCTATCACTTTGCTTGCTATGCTGCTCACACCGACCTGTCTAATTACAGAGGAAAGAAGAAAAAAAAGGAGAGAGAGACGAACAAGAAAGAACAAGACACATCGCTCTCTCCACCCCTCCAAGCCTCCTTTCTCTTGTTCTCTCTGTGCTTTCTTTCATTTTATTCTGTTATTTTCCTCTCTACCTCTTGTCTTCACGCACACACACACACACACACACACACACACACACACAGTCAAATGCAAACACACTTTGAGTTGTGCGCTGTGCACATATTGTCCAGATGGGCTTGGAAGCTGAAGACGTGAGCTGTTGTCATCAGCAGATTTGAGTAACTGCGTATTTAAAAAAGAAAGAGGAAGCAGTGATGGGAGCATTGCTTGTCTGTGTGTGTGTGTGTGTGTGTGTGTGTGTGTGTGTGTGTGTGTGTGTGTGTGTGGGTGTGTGTGTGTGTGTGTGTGTGTGTGTGTGTGTGTGTGTGTGTGTGTGTTGTTCACACAAGTCACCTACCCTTTGTAAACTTCAGGCAAACGGAACGGACAACCTGGAAAATACAGCAAAATCATCTAAAAGACATATACAAACTCAGTCTCTTTCCTTCTGCCACCCACGCACCCAAACACACACTACTGAAGTGTCCTTCAGCAACACACTGTATCTCTACCAGCTCCAGGGATCCTGTTCTGTTCGGAGCTCTCCACTCTGACCTTTCTGTGCAGAGGAGACATTAAACAGTGAAGAGAATTTCCCTACAGTCAAGTCAGTTTTATTTATATACCACAATTTCACAAATCACACTTTGCCTCACCCTCTGTCCTTAGACCCTCGATTCATTCCTGTAGTTCAGTGTCCTCATTCAAATCAACTCTCACACTTAAAACTACACAACAACACGAGTTACTGAAGCTAATTCATGTTTGATGACAGATGTGTGTCGAACCTGCTGTTATTGCCTTTTGAGCTTAACAGACTGAGTCTGAGCAGCTCGATTAGCTTGGCCTTTGTCTCACATGGGAGACCTCAATTAATTTAGGCTGCTTGGCCAGGGCTGGTTGCCATGCCGATTGGTGATCAAATCACACCGGTGCTTTTATAACCTCTGTTCTTCTCATTCCTGCCGATGCGCTACATTTAGCCCAACAGGCGGCTGTTATTGTGTTTCTCGGCCTCTATTTGCGTTGAACAGACAACATGTTCTCCTAATAGCGCTGCTCATTTATTTTCACCTGGGAGGGTGAACACTGTAAGTGAAACCAGCCACCTGCTAGGAGGGAACAGGCAAGATGAAAACAAGCGATTTTTTTCCCCACTAAACCATAGTCATGATCATTGATGAACTAATTGTGGGCTCATTATTTCTGCATTTTATTTTTCAAAACAAATTATCAGTGGGGAAATTGGATAGGAGTTTAACTGTTTAGTTTATTCTTAAACGACTTTGAGGCATTCTGGCGCACAATCAGCAGCTCATTTGCCTTTTCTCATCATTTTTGATTGCACGAAGAGTGTTGTGAGCCGTGAAGAGTATGAAATTTACTGTAAACTGTAACACAACAACATTTCTGATTCATGGGCAGCCATAAAACCCAGGTAAAAAACAGTTTGAAGGAATAGTTCAACATTTTGGAACGTACACAATTTTCTTTCTTACAGAGAGTGAGATGGGATGACAATTTGTGATATTACGAGGATCTATTGGATCTATTTCCTAACGACAGTTTATCAATCTGGCTATGGTGCGAGTTGCCGGATACAGCTGGTGAGGACAGGTTTTGTTTTTGGTCGACAAGACACTGTAGCTGCACACAGTCACTGCACTCAGCTGTTAGAAATATTTATACCACATAACTCTCTCTTAAACAGTTGTGTTTACATTTCTGTTGATGTACGGATCAAGCAAACAAGAAACAAGGTGTTTAGCCCGGCTAGCTTTCCCCCCTGCCTCCAGTCTTTATGCTAAGCTAAGCTAACATATCCTTACTTCAGCTCCATACTTAATGAATGAGATTAATATTAATCTTCTCATTTCACGCTTAGAAAGAAAGCAAATAAGCATACTGTATGTCCCAAAATGTTGAACGATATCTTTAAACTAAAGTCATAAAATATCACCTTCAACATAGCTGTCAACTAAAGGACGCCATTTCCCAAAAGTGGACTGTTCCTTTAAACCGATACGCACATTTTTGAAAAATCTGGTTATTTTGCTGTAAAAAATCTGAAAATTGATGAGCCTTATGTACTTAAAGCTGCACCTGGATTACCCATGTGTATCATAGGAGAAGGTGTGTCATCACATGTGTGTGTTTTATCTTCAGAAATGGTATTATAAAATGTTTTATTTATGGCTTAGGCTGTCTTTGGCATTACTGGTGGCAGGTAGCACTGCTAAGAGTGTGTGCGCATGTGTGTGCATGTGTGTTGTGTGTGTGTTGTGTGTGTGCTTGTTTTTGGATTACTTTGGGATGGCAGAAGTGCTGAAGATGAAGGTTAGGGTTGAGCTAATGGTCGTTAAAGGCCCCAGTGTTTATCTTGTCCTTGTCAACATGAAATATAACCTCTCTACCTCTCTCTCTCTCCCTCTCTCTCTCTGTGGCGGTAGCTGTGTGTTATTGCTGTGGGTCTCCGTCGTCTGCTCACCTCTGAAAGCCGGATTCGTGTGTAGCCACCGCAGCGGATCATTGGGAAATTTAATTACCCGTCTGAAAGCTCTTTCAATCAGACAGATTACCCGCTCTGTGTGTGTGTCTCTGTGTTTATGCGAGTGTGCCTCAGGGTGTGTATGTGTGTTTGCAGGCGTATACGGTCAGTGCGTATGCGTGTGTTAGCACAGGCTGCCCACTGAGCACCACTCCTGGGAGCCAAGAGAGGCAGTGGAGAAACACAGTTTAAAAAAAAAAAAAAATGCTTTTTTCTCACACAAGTGAGAGTAAGATTAATGGAGGGTGTATTTGATCGATTTCCGTCATGCAGAGACAGATTTCTCACAAAGAAAATCAAAAGAAAACTGAACCTTTGATATTCTAACCCCAGACTCCGTTTTATTTAATAACAGTGCATGATACTAAGCAGCTCACAAAAGCGGCAGATTCCGTACCTTAGGCAAATAAAATAGCCTGAACGCTGTTGAAATGTACAGCTGGATGGAAAATCAAACACAAATCAATTTGGTGTTGAGGTCTTAGCCACTGATTCTTTATATGGTATAACAGTTTAATACTCCTCCCTGGCTTTCTTTAAGCTTTCTGCTGAGGCCTTATCCCTTAGTCATGTGGATTGATTGTACGACGGGTTGTGTGTGTGTGTGTGTGTGTGTGTGTGTGTGTGTGTATGTGTGTGTGTATGTGTGTGTGTGTTGTTTTTTTTTCCTCAATTGGACCAAATAATTCCTGTGAATTATGCTAAAACACAATGCAGCTAGTTCAGTTCCAGTGCAGGAAATAGTGTCACGTTCACACTGTGCAACAAAGACAGCATGGAGGCTGAGAAGAGGGATTCAGCACTGTGTTTGCCTCCAACACCAAGAGATCTGGTGCCGGATGTATGAACAATGATAACGCACAAAAAACATGCATACGCCATTTTCCTACATATAAACTGGTATTTATAAAAGCAGAATCTGAAGTAATTTGTAAAGTTTGTTTCACTATGAGAACTATATATTAGTCATTGATTATCTTTCTGACGTTTGATAATAGTGATATAGTGATACAGGCCCTATAAATAGACAAAGCTGTGCATACTGACAGCTGCTCTGGCATCAGACCCTCACTGATGCAACACAAGCCTAGCCACGAGTATCAGTATGCAAACCTGCGATTTTTATTTAAATCCATTTATGGCTGACTGTGGGAGTGGAAATCTGGCTTGTTCTACAAAGATTGATAAAACAGAACCATTTGTACAGTTTTATGAATCTGACGAAAATGATGCGTTTCCACATTTTGGGATTTTTGTGCGTACACACAGTTTTAGTTGTGAATCTACACAGAGTTTTATGCATCTGACCCTTAGGTGTCACGTCCTGTCCTGAAAGCAGTCAATGTTTTTTCTTTGAATAAAAAAGGTGCCAGTGAAAGTTTTTTCAGGTACACAGCTAAAACAGATGGGTCAACATGAAGTGTCTTAGTAAGATTTTGGACTATTCTCCCCAAAACAGAAGCCCCAAAATGATATATGTTAACTCTCAAGTGACAAAGCCCGTTTCCCGTTTTGAACCAACAGTCAACATTGTTTTACCTAATCAAGTTGTCTTTGTGCCTAAACCCAACCAAATCTTAACCACACATGCTGTCACAGCATAAAACAGATTTATTGTTTTATTTGTAACAGTTTTGGAAGGCATAGACAAATCAGATCAGGTCAGTAAACATTTCTATGTGTCGTTCTTGAGGGCGTGGACAAACAACATATTTTCTCGTATAATTTTGTTGACATGTTGATCAGATCAGCTTTAATGCTTTAATCGGCATAGGTGTTGTCCAACACATTGGTGTTCAACTGGGTTGAGATCTGGCGACTGTGAAGGACACAGCATGTGATTCACTTCATTTTCATAGTCATTATCATCATCCAGCGAGCCCCTCATGCATCTACATTTATCATGTTTCATGTTGTCTGTGCACTATGAACACTCTATGTTTCTCTTCATGCAGAGCTTTTACAAAATCACTGTAGCAATGCATTTCCCCATAGTTGATTACCTCAGTAATGGAAGCTGTATTAGCCTCCACACACTGGTTGCCAGTAAGTTTTTTTTTCTGATTGTACTGATGACATTTAGCTGCATGGTTTAACCTCCTTCTGCACATCAGACCTATAAATCCCTCATGAGCCAGTACGCCGCCTCGTCTCCGCAGGGAGGATGGTCCCGGGCTTTCTAAAGTCAAAGACAAAAGGTGACCGGGTTTTTGCAGCCAGAGTCCTGGAGCTTTGGAAGAACTAAAGAAAAATCTAAAAAAGTTTCATCTTAATCTCTTTTTTTAAAAGGCACTATCACGACCAAATCTCATCAGAGCTGTCAATTTTAGAATTTCCTGATTTCATCATATTGAATCATCTTTGATTCTCTTTTACTTTAAAAAAAAATACAATTTTGTGCTGTGACTTTATCTAACCTGCCAATTTATTCAGTTTTAACTGACATTTGTTGTAAAAAGCCATACATAAATGGAAAATCAAGTATTATAATAATAATAATTATTATTATTATTATTATTATTATCATGAGGAGGAGGAGTTCTACCAGTAACAGTAGTTTTAGCTGTGTGGCTTTTATTTGTCTGTCTAAACAAGTGGTTTTCTCAAAACTTTTAATTGGATTTTCATTAAACTTGGTGGACTGATAAACTTTGAGAGGAATGAACAGTTGATTAAATTTTGTGATCCAGAAAAAATAAAAAGTACTGTTGAAAAGAGTTAATCCAAATCCAATGGCTTAGCTGAAAACAGTTAACTCAGCTGAATTTTCTATATAGTTATTTTTAATGTAAATGTTTTAATTTGTTTGTTTTCTGGTTATTGGTGATTTTTTTTTTTGGAGTGTATTCATAGTCGGAGTTGTCAGTCAGGCACATGGTTGTTATGTTTTTATTTGAAGATGGCTACATCCTGTTAATATGTTAATTTCTATTTGTATGTATCATGTAAATGTTTGGACAATTAAACGATCCCGACAGAAGATTACAACAATTACAGGATGAACTAGAGGGTGACATTATTCCAAGTGGAAGAATGAAAACTACTGAACACACGTGGTATCTGAACAAAGCTTTGATTTCTTCTATTACTATATAAAATGAGAAGTAAAGACTTGAACGGTCAAAAATCTAAAATGTAATTGACAGGAACAATGCTCTTAGGTGTGACATCCACTGGAGGATTGATCAGCATTGATGGAGATGCGCTCTGAATGCATTTTGGGTTACTGATTGATTGATACTGGATGATTTCCAGTAATACAATAGTTGATATCTATCTGATATCTTTGCAGTTTAGCAAAAGGTTCTTCTCAGCTTTGTTCTCAGCATTTCCAGATGAAGTGACCCTGATCTCAAACTGATTGACAATGTTGAAGCATTATCTGGTGCTTTTATGTATAACCACACTTTCATCTGCAGCAGCTTTCAATGAGTGAGCAGGCAGGGGTTCACTCTTACTCAAGGGCACTTTGACAGGACACACTGTGGTTTGGAAACAGTTTGGCAGTTGCAGGAATGCTGTGAACCCCAAGTTACTCAGTCTGGCTTGGAACCAGACAACGTACAGTATGTCCATGTGAGAGGAGATGGAACGGACAAGCTGCATGACGATAAAAAAATAACTCTACGCTGTCACTTGCTGGACTACTAACAGATGAAATTCAGGAATATCAAATCTCTTCGCCGTGCCTGACTGATCTACTGTTTGCCTGCTGCTTTGCATCCTTCTGTTGCCTTGGGCACTCACAGAAACAGTGCAGATCAAAGAGTAAGCTAATGTGCAATGTTGCAACAAGATTTTAAACAAGATTGTTCACGACTTCTCATTTGGACTCCTCGATAAAACACCATCAACTCATGACAGAGTGAGAGCCAGAAATGCATTCACCCTCCAAGTACAAGCTCCGCACAAGAAGTCTGAGCAGGGCGATATGCTGAAAGATTGCTACAAAATGTGATTGACACGGTAGACGCAGGACAAAAATAGAGCGGACACACCGTACAAAAGTAAAAAGAAACATGTTTGACATATTGATTTTAAGCCCTGAAGGTTTGAGACCATCAAGGAGAGAAAACACAATTGTACTCAAAATTTCCAACTTATTTTGTATTAATGAAACATATTTTAAGGATTCTAGTAACAAGTGCTCACATTTATGGGAGGCAATGATAAGCAGAAGGATCTCAAAGTTAATGAGGTTCATCGTTAATAATTTGATGCCGAATTTAGAATCTCCTCTTGCACGCCTCTGGAGAGCTCCAAAACTCCTGGAGGTACACTTACCCCAGTTTGGGAATAGTGGTACTACATACAATATGCTCTTCAGTGTAGAGGGGAAAAAAAAAAAACTTAAAAAGATCCAGGGGCCTCATTTCAGATTCTTACACACACATTTTGTGCTTCCAAACAACTCAAGTCAAAATGGTGATTCATGCTTCTTACTGCTGAATTGGAAAATTTGCCAATTTTCTGACTTTATTTTTCTTAAAATGTCAAAAGTTCTTGTTTTAAATGGTTGCCTGCTGAGCTGCTGCTGTGCTTTTGTTCCATTGCCAGAAAGTATAGCTTGGCAATCTCACACTGGAAAAGACAGACAATGGTCTTGTAGCTATAGGTTGATGCTGCTAACATGGCGCCACAACGTAGCAAAAGCAGCTTTCTGCTAGATGAATGCACAAAAAGGGAGGACAGAGCATTACTCATTCATTAAAATTACCCATTCACTTTCCCAGCCAAAATCAAACCAAAAGGCCATGTCACAAACCAGACACAATCAGTTTCTGAAATAGTTTTCTGTAGTGATCATCCACTGCACTCCATGATAAAATCAAAATATTTTATAAAGCCCACGATTTCACTGTGTGACAGTAAAGTGACACGAGTAAAGCCAGAGTATGTGCTTTTTGAAGTGAGTGCTGTAAGAGAGACAGAGCAGGGAATTGTTAAGAAAGGGATATTATAGAATTATCATTGTTCAGAACATGTGCTATTGAATAATGCAAGAGTCAACACTTTGATTCTTCCAACTGCCTGTATGCCTTAACTTCCAGCTGTACAGATGCTGTCTTTCAGCTTAAAACAGTATGCAAATGTTCTTCTGGGAATCAAGTGCTTTTTTTCTGGCATAAAAACATGCTTATTCTGGTTCAAGTATGCCTTCGTTTTGCACTCTTACCTGAATTAATTTTCCCTAAAACCTGTCTCGAGCCTGAGTGCAGCAATTCTTTAACTTGACTCTTATACAATGACATACTGAATTTGCATTGGTTCCTAGTACGGTCATTTCCATATTCATATTTCCACTCTTATTCTCATATTTCCATAATTATGACTTGCACAGTAGCATTTTCCCTTGTCAATATTCATGCCATTGGCATCTGCCCGCAGCACTGCAGTACTATAGTAAGTACTGTAAGTAGAGTAAGTGTACAGTTGTGTTGAAATGATGGCATACTTTAATAATATGCACATATTTGTGTTTGTATTCATTACTTTCTAAGTGTGTGCTAGGCATATTTATGCACATGCTCCACTGCTTTGATCCATATGCATCTCATATCATGTTTGACCCACAAGAGTCAGTGTGCATATATATCTGTGTTTGTTCCTGTTGTACATTTTTATGATGTACAGTCAGGACCAGTCTTGAGTCACATCACTGCTGGTTCCTGTCTGTCACTGTTAGCTTCCTCAGCTCAGCCGCTGCACACTTGTGTTGTCAACCTGTGCTCTTATGCAGCGGTTCCCAACCTTTTAGGCTTGTGACGCCTTAAAACAAAGAAATGTCCACTTGCAACCTGAAGAGGTAAAAATTAGTTAGTCATATCACATCAAGTTGGGACACTGCTCTAATGTACACTCACAATTTTTTAGACGCTGCCTCTTCACATTGCTTTGTTTTTAGCCATGCTAGCGGGACCCCAAGATCCAAACTAAAATATCACAACAAATGTTCCATGGATTGCCATGAAATTGTGTGCAGGCATTCATGGTCCTCAGAGGATGAATCATAACAACTTTTGTAATCCCCTGACTTTTCTGTTAGCGCTACCATCAGGTCAAAAGTTCCCTTTGTACAATATTTTGATTTATGACCAAATACCTGCAAAGCTAATGACATTACCATCAGCCTCAGTTGTACTTTTGAGCGCTTATTAGCAAATGCTAGCTTGCAAACAAGCTATATTATGATGGCGAATATGGTAAACATTATACCTGCTAAACATCGGCACGTTAACATCGTCATTGTGAGCATGTGATGCTGACATTGGCATTTAGCAAAGTACAGCCTCAGAGCCGCTAACATGGCCTAGTCTTATTACATCCTGTATATATTACAGCTACATCGTTTTCCGGTTATCTTGTCAAATTTAAAAGTGGGTACCATTGAATGTGATTTACAAAGGGTAGACAAAATACAGAATACAATTCAGCAGCTCTGTTTGCTTAAAAACACTGTAGACATTATTATTCATTCCTGTTACTTGTTTGTTACACAAACATCTTCTGCATAAGTTCTGTGGTTTTGTGCACCAACATCTGGCACATGGATACAGTTCATCCAGTGTGACCTGAACGTTTGGGTCTTTACTGTGGAGCTGTTACAGAACACATGTTTCTTAAACCCCCACAGCGATGCACGATTATCATATTCTCTTTCCATCTCACTGAGTGTATGTTGAAACTTTTGAGTACGCTGGTGCTGTATACGTTTTATAGCTGAGTGCATCACATGTAATGACTTTAATGCTTATAGTAGCACATTTTCCCAAGGCAATGTGCCACCAACATGTACGTATGAGTCGTGCTCTAAGGTTGTGTTGATATGACTCCTGCACATTGGGTTTGACACCCTGAAGCTGACCTACTTGACATCATGCTTAATATACATCTTGCATTGTTCTGTCCTCTCTCTTCATTTTCTTGCCATTGGGTCATTATTCAGACTGCCGCTCCTCCCTCCTTTGCTTATGACTCTTCTGCTTTTCGTTCTCAACCCTTCTCTCTTCTCTCTTCACCTGGCCATCCAACCACAAGTGCCATGCTTCATTAAGTGATCATGCGAGTGTGTGGAGAAACATCTCCTGTTCTTCCAGGCATTGTTAGTTTTGACCTCTGCTAACATTTACCACAGTTTTTAATCTCATGAGCTCAGAATGAGAGGCAGATTTTCTGACAATATGATTTTTACATGTGCACTGTTGTATTATAATGTTTCCAAATATTTTCTAGTGCTCTGAGAGTCCCTTTAGGGGTAAACTAATGACTTTATGCAGTCACGCATATGGAAAAATTTAATTATTTATCTCAGTTTGACAGCCTGCACGCTTTCAAGGAACAAAATCTGTGACGTTTTCTCTTAATCAGTAATCTCTGTACACAGAACAAGCAGCACAGTTAACAGGACATGATGTGCCTCAGCCGCACTGTTCTGCTTTGTCATAAGGGGGGCTTTCCACGTTGGCAGGCAGGCTTATTTATTAAGCATTATCTAATATTTTATCATAGCAGTTAATCTTACTTCACTAATACCCTCATGCGTCAACCATTATATCCTAGTGCATTTAAGGCTTATGGCTTTTTTTTCCTTTTTTTTTTTCCTTTTCTTCTTTCAGCAGAACAGAAATCACTTTACAAACAACAATGCATGTTTCTGTGTCAGGTCAAGACACAGGTAACATGCTGCACTCACATGATGTGGCGAGCCTTTGATGCCATTGTGAGTGAATTTCCTCCTCACAGTTAAATGACAGTTTATATAAATGACAGAGCTACGACGCATTAGAGATGAGAAAAGCAAGATGTTTACAGACGTGTGTAAAAGCGAGAATTATTTTGTGAATACGTGTGTGTATATGTAGCACAGCAGCAACAGCAGATTACTTACTTCTTGAATCCTTTGGCATTTTAAAGGTTTGAAATAATTTCTCTACTTTCATGATTGCTTCATTTAGTTCTACATTTGTTTCTGTGTGTGTTAAAAATCTGCACTTCTGAGGACTGCTATCACCACGCTCTGCGTTTTTAATCCTGCTCTAATTTCTGTCTCTACCTCGCTAAAGGTAGAAAACATCCCATAATAAATCCTATTTTCTCCATCCTCGATAACCTCTGACCTTGGCTAAGCCGGAGAAAAGCCTTCTGGGAAGTGAAACATGAAGCCAGTTATTTGACGCCACTAACATTCATATCGGCCTAGAGAGACACACACACACACACACACTGACCTCTACATTTGGCATCTGACTATAAGACTGACCATTTAACATGAAGATGATCCTGTGACCCTGAAGCAACACATCTACTCTTTGACTTCACCGGTCAATTGTACGTATTGATGTGCGTCTTTAGCTGATGACTTTGATATTGGAAGGCCTGTGTGAAGAAGACTTTAGGCGGGGGGGGGGACTTCATCCCTGAGGGAGCAGTTATTCTGAGAGGGAATGGATGGTGTGTCACATTGTGCTGTGTTGGGCAGAAACACAACAGTTTTAGTAATGGCAACCCACTGACCTTTCCACTAATCTCCCCCCACCACCAACATCCAACACCTCCAAAACAGCACAGTCGGGTAAAATTTAATGAAATGCGGAATTTAAACTCTGGAATGCAGATTGTGAACTACGAACAGAAACTGTGTGGATGCTTCTTCACCAATGGTTTCAAAAAGCAACCATTTATCAACCATTATCTTATAGCATTTCTAATGAAATAATTAAAATCAAATTAAACGTCAATATCCTGTCATCTGTAGTTCTAAATGTGTGCAGATCTGCACTGGTCTGTTGTTGTTGTACCTATGAGTACACTGTGTGTGGACTTGATGTCAGATAGATCATTGATTAGCATCGACCAGCCTGTGAACTGGTACCGGTCCATGCAGTATTAGCTACAAAACTGTTATCAGACAAGAACGGACATTACGCCAACAATCACCCCACGATATGACAGATCAGTTACGATAGGCTCAAAATGTCTCACAAAGAGGTGAATTATATTTTTCATAACATTAGGTATAAGGCAGTGACACTGACCCTCCCTCTCCTGAAGCTGTCCACGGTTCTCACACGTTTTCATGACTGGAAGCCCCCTGAAAGTGTATAATTTGACACTGTAATGTGAATGTGATTAAATACGAGCTTGACTGCTGCCAACATCAAGCCCGTTCTGAAAATGTCTCTCATACGTTGTCGAGCAGTAAAATAGCCTGAAACTGATGGACATTTTATAGCTTGCATGCATTACACATCTGCATCACTGCCCTCTGCAGTTAGCAGGAATATGCATCACAGTGTTCATGTGCTAGTAGAGCAAGTGATACAAACAAAGCTGGGACCCGCTCGCCAAAACATTGCTCCATGGTGCCGCTGATCAAAAACTCCACAGGGTACCTTTACATAACAAACACTAATTCATGACGTTAGATGAGATGTCCACCCACCACCCCCTTACTTTCTAATGTGCCATTTAAAAGGCAAATAACCGCCTGTTTCTACTCGTCTCTCTTTTGTATATTCAGTGTTGTCACATGTTGAAACTGTCTTGTATGACAGCTGTGCGAGAAGTGTCAGTTATTTTATACGCACATTTTAAGACGGAATTAATCTCTATTTCCAGAGCCGACGGCCCCATTTCAGAACCAATTATTATGATGCATTTTAAATTATTTGAATATGATATTCAAACAATCACGAATGCTCAAATTTAGTCCCTGATTAACCGTGAACTGAGCGGCACCAGGATGTAAATCAGCATAACATCACAGACTAAAGTCTTGATTTTCTGGTTTCCAGCTGTGGGAGAGAGATACACACACACACACACACACACACACACACGTCTGGTGATGTCCTACTTAAGAAAAAAACACACATTCTATGACTATTGTTAGCCTTGAAATGACACATCTGTGTGATCATTATAGTTATGTACAGACTTGATGCTCTTTTTGCTTATTCTTACAGCCACATTGAGGTCGGCTTTGATCATTACCATTTTCTGAACTGCCTTGATTTTTGCCAATAGCCAGCAAACTGAACACTGCTGTATTAATAATCATCTGTGGGCGAGCATGGTGTCTGTCAGTCTCCTCTCAAGGTAACAACATTGGCAGGAATCTGAGGACAAAAATGCAGCAACATTTTTGACTGCAGCCTCAAACATCTAGCATCTTTTTATTAAGCCTCATCAGTCAGCAGGGAGATTGCAGAGGAGGAGAAGGTTACACAGATCCACACATTCACACCAAGGACCAATCAGGCACAAACTCACTGTTGCACAATTTTCCCCAGAGCAGCTTTACTTGAGCACTTTGTGTTTGTAGTAAGGTAATCAATTATTGAAAATGTATTACTTGCTGAAAAAGTACTTACATTACTAATTACTCAAAGTAATTAGCTACACTACTCATTTCATTACTCTGTTACTCAGCCAAGCTCCATCAGTTGTGCCTTTTAACAACTTTAAAGCCACCACACCCACAGCATTGTACATGTGGTTTAACAAGAAGCCAGACAACAGACTACAGGAGGTATTTTAATGACCATCAACAGCTAGCTTAGCCCCTGTCCTCACAGTGAAGCTGCATGTTTCAAACAGTGTCCAAAAAGGCCATGTGGTTCTTCAATGTAAGCTTACTAGTAGCCAGCTAGCAGCTAAGTAGACACAGCATGTACTTAAGACAACTTTGGAGTTACCAGAAAGAATATCCCTCCTCTTTTGGCAGCCTCTGCGCTAAGCTAACACGTCCCGGACCAGTCTGTCCACTGAACACACATATGTAGACTAAACTGATATCAACCCTCCCATCCAACTCCTAGTGAGACAGCAAACAAGCCGACCCCCTGAAATGTCTAAGTAACAGAGGAAAAGGAAAAGCACAGGTGTAAATGATGAATGATGGCTGAATTCCATTTAGCTGCTTCAGTTTCAGGGTTGTGGTATTGTTGTAGTGTTCATGCGGGCTCACTGTCACGGCTTGAATATTGAGCCATCATTAATGTTATTAGTAACACTTGCTTTGGCATCAAGGACACAGTGCTCAGCATTGGTGTGTACATATAAACACTTTTGGAATCGATCCGCCCATTCCTACAGTATATACAGCGTGTTGACAGTGTTTATAGTATATGAACAGTGCTGGACATGACAGCAAGTTGTCTGCCTATTCCTTCTAAACTGCTCATCACCCAGCACAATCGCTTTTAATAATACCTTGATGTTATAACCACCAAGGAACTGTGCAAATCTTGTCACAGTAAAACTAAACCCTGCTTCAAACTAATCATTACAAGCGATGGAAATTACAGTCATTTTGCAAGAGTGTCCGTTTTTCATGTCTCCCTTCTGTCAGATTTGCCTAAACACACGCATACACTGATCATTTTAATCAAAGTTTATGCCTCATGTGTTTGATTCCTGTCTGTCTGTCGACATCCATTTGTCAGACAAACGCTGCTTTTTTTTTTTCTTTCGTCCTTGTCCCGCTTTTTCTTCCTGCCCTTCTGGCTTCAACAGCATGTCAAATAGATAATCAATAGCCTCCTGTGGCTTTGTTCCCCTGCATGCTAGATAATGGTTAGAGTTGCCAGTGTGCTGAACACACCTCATTAACCAGTGGTTGGAGTGGTTTGGCTTTTCCAGTGCAGCCCCAGCCCCTAGTCAACAGTATGACTAATGCACCTGACAGTTATGGCAATGACACATATATTTCAACCCTGCTGCCACTGCATGGACGACGATATTCTCATCATATTCAGACTCCAAGTCAAGTCATGAAAAACAGATGACTACCTTTTCTTTGCCTCTTTGGAATCATGTTTATTTATTTGTCTTTTATGCTCAAACATACACACAGAAAGCCATATGTGTGCTTTTATTCATGCGTGGTTGTATGTAGAGAGGGGGGTAAAAATCAATCAGAAGGTGTGATGAGTATTTTAAAAGTAGACACAAACTGATTGAAAAACAGGAAGTCCATCTTATATCACACATGCTGTACCTACACACACACACACACACACACACACACACGATGTAAAAAAGTCAAGTCAAAACATTAATGTGGGAGGCCGAAGGCAAAAAAAGCAGGGGAGGCAAAGAGAATGGAGAAATGGACAGAGAGACAGCGATGGTTGTGTGAATCGTAAAGAAGGATGGAGAAGCTCAGAGATAATCCAGAGACTGCTGTCAGCAGTTCTGCCTCGGTGCGAGTGTGTGTGTGTGCGCGCGCGCGCGTGCGTGTGTGTGTGTGTGTGTGACAGAGAGGCAGAGACCTGCATGTGGTGTTATTTAAAGTCACACATGTGTGGCGTTTCTATTGTGGACTTGTCAGCGAGGGACACAAACATCCCCTCACATGTGACACCTGAACACAGTGTGCTCTGCTGTGGGGATGAAAAGCTGACTTCCAATCAACAAATGAATACTTTTATTTATCAGGGAGAAAGTGGAATTTCTTATGTTCTCCACTGTGAATGTGAATTAGAAAACTTTGCAATTCTCTGTGGTGTTAATGGTTTATTTACACATTATATTGCACATTCACATCACATTCACATCTAAAACTCCTGCAACGCGGACTGGCAGGAAAATAAGTTCAGACAGCTCAATACAAACAATGCAATCAACATGGAAACAGCCAATTACAAAACAGAGTTATAGCAGAATGGAAGGACGGGCAACGGAAGATTATAATTATTATCCTCAGTTATTGGTGATAAATTGTGGGTACAGGTTTTTTTAATTTAAATTATTATAATGCTTAAATGAGAAAAGAGGACTTTATATGTTAGCTTTAAGCCTCATGTCTTCAGAGCACAAACACCTTCTCTCTTTCTCTCTGTTTCTTGCCTCCTCTCATTGCATCTCTCAAGTTCTTTTTTTCCTCCACCTCATATTCCACCTCTTCCTTGAGTGGACAAGCTCCCTCACTGGAGATTATGATTGGCTCAGAGGCTCCGAGAGCATTGTCGTGCAGTTTCTGTGTCATACGGAGACAAGGCTGTGGTGTCTCTATTTCAGACACTCGCGGAGATGCACAAAGGTGCACAGACGTTTGTGCACTTAGGAATACATGCATACATGTGCATGCATGCAGACTCACACACAGGCTAATTTTTCTCCTCTTTTCACCCAAACACTCCACTGTTATGATATTGAATCTAAATAATTGAAATGGACTCATATCTGCACTCTATTCCCCAAAGTAATTATGTGAAGCAGAGATGGAGACTGTGTGCATCAGGTCCATCATGTCATCACGTTAGTCATCTTGTTCATTCCATTTCATTTCCTACAAGCGGTAAAATTTTAAATTCGATGCTATCCCTCAGCACAGCGAATACACAAGTCAAGACATTATTTAGTCGCTCAGATCATTTCACAATAATGTTGTGATTCTTTTGGTGGAATTGCATTTGCTAGAAAAAAAAAAAAAACCAAAATAGTCCAAAAGTACATGGAGGCATGACATTTATTTTTCAAGGAATGATCTGATGATCTTTTTTTCCTCCACCCAAAAGCACAGTCGGAGCACAGTCAATCTCTTCTCCTCTTCCAGTATTATTGTTCATTATTAAACAGTGTCTGCAGTCTTGTTGAGCACAGTATTGAAGATGTTGCTACTGTCACAGCTTTGTACAGTGACACCTTAAAAGAGAACATCTCTGGTTATGATTTTTTCCTCTAAAAGAGTTGGTTACCTCTATTATCTGGTGATGGAGCGAAGCCTGCAGTATCATTAGCTCCGAAAAGGAGGTAACAGCTTGTCGTTTTTTACACTTTTGTGAGCTTTAGAGGTGGTGGTAGGCAAGTTTTTTTTTTCCTTTGGAGAGAGCTGAAATCAATATCACAATATTATTAAGAATATGTTTCTACTAGTGATATAGTATATATAGTGATATATACATGGCAAACGTATGTCAAATAATTACATTGATATTCAATGCAATTAACTACGCGCCACTATAATGTGTCACATCAGACAAAGCTTATCAAATATGTAAAACAAAATTAATGAAAATTCGCTTGAAATCATTAATGTGAACAGCAATAACATAATATGCTCAAATCATCACAAAACGATACCATTGAAGGTCGTTTTTTGATAGTTATCGCTGCGAAGTAGAGCAGCTGGTTCCAGATCTGAAGCAAAAAACTAGATCCTAACATTGTGCAATTTTGGCATTTTTGAACATTTTTACTATTTTCTCATAAACTACTGCACTTACTTGAAAAGTACATGTATCCCATGACTGTCTATAACTATGTGTCATGCATATTACAAATCCTTTTAGAGGATTGCACAGCCTTGGCAGAGCTATGCATTCTCTGAGTGCTTCCTAGTTTGAAAAACAATTGGCACTGGTTTATCCCTGCTTAGCAAAAGTTACAGACACAGCATAAAATAGCTGGAAACTGAGCAGGAAACCAAAGCAAACAGAATTCAACTGTGTAGGACCATAAGCTCACATCCTAAAACATAATCAAAATTTGACCTTAATATGTCAAATCCAATGATGCCTCATTTCAGCTGAGTCGTGTATGTATATGCAGTAGATCAGCAACCTGGAAAGAGAAATATATGAAATGATAAATTATTTCTACCCCCAGATGAGTTGCTCTATTGAAATGTTTCTACTTATCATCTATCACTGGTGTCCTATGAGGTTTAGCAGAGCATGTTTCACTCTGCTGTATATCAGATAGATAACTAACAGAGCTCCTCTGAGCTGTTCTGTTACTGTACATCACATTAACTTATATAATCCCCTGCTCTGTGATCCTTTACATTAACATTTCCAGTGCAGTTGCTGCACAGACTAAACCCACAGATTACAGATTATTTTAGCATAGTCAGATAAAAAGATGACAGGAGAAGGACAAGAGACATCAGAGAGAGGTGGGAGGAGATGAAGGTAGTGATTGAAAGAGTGATGGAAGAGGAGGGGACGCACAGATGGGTTCAGGATGAGGAAGGAGATGATAACTGTGATTTGGATTTTAACGACAGATGAGGCAGAGGGAAAGAGGTGGAGAGAAGGGAGGGGAAGAGAGCAAGGCTACGTCAGGAAAAGATGAATATTTCATCAAACTAGTGAAGACCTGGAACATAAAGAGAGAGAGAGAGAGAGAGAGAGAGAGAGAGAGAGAGAGAGAGAGAGAGAGAGAGAGAGAGAACAAGAGAAGGACATCTAGGCTGCATCTGGAGACAATTGTACCAGCTGTTCAAACTTAAGCCTAGTTGTAGTGTCTTCACTAAATGTCTTCACTTAATTAAACAGGTTTCAACACAAGTCCTCTGAACTTAACGACAAAGTCAGTCATTTATTACTGCCTTCCCAAAGCGATACATATGAACGTTTTCTGATGTGGTGCCCCTATCGCCAGGACAACAGCATTTGTCAGTGACTTCAAAAAAACTTTATTTACACAAAAATTTGACCATATGACTGTATTCTGATCCACCACAGCTATGGTTGTTTGGTTAGGCACATAAACGACTTGGCTAAGGTTAGGGACAGATTTTGGTCATGGTTAAAAGAAAACAACAAACAGTGGTCTGCCATGTTGAAGTAATACGCTCTGCTGACCCATCCATCAACCCCGACCTCCTCTAAACAAGGTTTTGGATGCTTTACAGCGAAATCATTTTACTTCTGCTGTGCTTCTCAGACAAGAGTCATGACTCACATGGCCTCAACAGTAGCATAATTAACTAACATTAGAACAGATTTTAACTAGATTTAAGACACTGGGACGTTTTCTCAAGTAACATTAAATTAGATACAGAAAACACAATACACCTCAAATTACAAATATTATTCCACTAACAATACATTGACATGACAATACATGACCAAAAAGGTCACTAGGTTGGGTGATCAGTCATTTCCTTCTCACTCTAAACTGCATATATACAACTCTGAACCACATACATTTCTCTGTGTATGAATAAGACAAAGTAATACCAACATTTACAAAGGTAAATCAGGTAAGTTTGATGTATCACCTATCCTCCTAAAACTGTTATTTTTTTAGCTTGTTTCAGCTCATGAGACTTTCTGTTTACACCGTTGATTGCTTTCGATTGGACGGTGCTGAAGACATTTCTTAGCAACTGAATTACACATTACTAAGGTCTTTAGGCTACTAGTTGAGACATTTCTTAAAGGTGTATTAATTGACTGTTGACATATGATCACCTTGTAGATGTGATAAGGCAAACTTGTTAGCAAACAGCTGCCTATTTACACATCCCGCAAACACAGAGCAACATTAGAATTCATTTGAAGTCGTGTTTGTGTCCACCTGGCAAATGTAAGTCCAATATTTACTCTCCTTTTAGCTCCTTTTTTGGTCTCCAACAACTCCTGAGGGAAATATCTGGCTCTTTAGTGGCCAAATGCTCCTCTGTGTTCACCAGTTAGTCATTAACTTTGTCTGTGTTGCTTTTGGAGCAGGGCAGGTAGCGTACAGTTGGTTTATCAAAGCTTTTTCACTAGAAACAGCTGCCTGCTGCTGCTGCTGAAAATAACACTGATGAGAGCTGTGAGACTGAACCAAAACAGTGAAGTTGTGGTCCATAATAGAATGAGCTGAAATACGTTTAACTCTCAGTAGAGCTGAGGGGAAATGCAGAGTCAGGTGATAATTCTATATGGGTTTGTCACTATGAACCCTTTCACATTACACAGTCATTTGTTTATTAACAACGGATGAAATATTGATTTCAGAGCAGCTCTTAGTTTTAATGGTGTAACCTGATGTAGTAAATCACTAGTTTAAAACTAGCTAGAAGCTACTAGGAACTTATGAAGGACTTTACATACAAACTTTAAAAATAGCAACCCAGTCCTGTGCACGTTCTCCTTTCTCTCTTTTATATCTCCATGCCTTGTTTTCTACCACACTGACTTTCCCCCTGCTCATACAATCACCTACTATTTTCTCCTCCCCCTCAGCCTCCCTCTCTCTTTACCTCCTCTCCTCGCTCTCTATTAAAAACGGTTGCCTCTTCTCACCTCTGCTCGGTCTTGCAGGTTTATTTTGGTCCTGTGCCTGTTAGCACAGCAGCGCACAGCAGTTGTCGCCCTTATCCACCACTACTTTGTTACCCACCCCTCCCTCCTCTTTACACTAGTTTAAATAATTTTCTTCAGTTCTCTTTTCACCATCTTCTCCCTCCTGGCTGGTCAGTTCGATCTCGGCCAACTTGTGCGCCTCCTTTCTTTTGTTTATCTTCTCTCTCTTCCTCCTCACTCCGTCCGTCTCTCCTCCCCCGGTCATTTAGTAGGTATATTTTCAGCAGAGGAAGCGTGCGTTTTGGCATTAGACTCCATGCTGGGGTTCATCAGAGCCGGGGTGCGAGGACTCAGCCTGAGAGGTTGCGCGGGGGTTACTGCCACTGTGGAACTATAATTACCTCAGCTGTCAGTCAAACAGCAGTGCGTCCACACACACACACACACACACACACACACACACACACACACACACACACCCTCTTGTGAAGTCAGTAGAACTGTAATTGTATGTTTGGACTTTTTACTACATTTAGAAATATACTGAATATACTTCTGCCCAACATCCTGCTGTGTGTTCTGGTGCCAACAAAGGCAGACTCATGAGTAACTAAAAAGAGAATTATCTGGTGTGTAATGTGTAAATATGTGTTAACATTTGAGCATGGATCTGCTGCTACTGCTCTCTACAGTAACATCTCTGTGGGGCAGTTTTGTCTCTGCTGACTCATGTGTAAGATTCTTTGGGGTCACCAGAGGTCATCTTTTTAGATTCCCGTTCTGCATGTGATTGCATCGCTCGAGGAAACATTCAGACATCAGAAAAATACTGAGCTAATTAGGGGGTCTAGCTGATATTTTTGAAGGAATTTTCCTATAAGGCTGTGCAGGGATAGCGGTGGGCGTACTACAGCATAAAACAAAATATCTGTAGGCCAGGGATTTGGTATTAACTTAATGGTGTGCAGGATTTTACACAGAGAGACATCTTTGGGGTATGGCAACAGTAAATGGAAAAATATACAATGAAAATAAAAACCCCTACACTCCCATTTCTAAACAGATTGCGAAAATACCCTGTCAGTCCCCAGAAACATCTATCATGATGAGTATTCAATTGTTAAAAACGTAATTTCCATGTTGTTTGGCATGAAAAAACAAAATTTCACTTGTCATTGTATACGAGTGCAAAACAATCCAATAACCAATTATTTTTTCACCCGGCAACAGTCTCCAGCTGTGACAAGTGCCTCAAATATTTTTTTACTAAAGGATGCATGTGCTTCCACTGGAATATATTTAGCTTGAACGTGTCAAATGGATGTTATTATATGTTTGTTGCAGCGCCCTGGTCTCAGTAATTGGAAAACAAAGTCAAATTAATTTTAACTAAAGTTTTGACCTTGTAAAAACCTTGAAGGATGCCAATTAGTGAAGGGTGGTGAGCGCCGTGCAGCGGAGACAACATCAGCATTGTTTGGAGTTCAATTAACGCTGCTAACATAGTGCCGCTTGTATGCTGAGTGTGGAGTCGGGGAGAACTGTGTTCAATATTTCAGCTGATGTCCTCGCAGGCGTTTGCTGTACTGGGGGGGGGACTACTGATGTGGTTAACAGCTGAAAGATGGATGAGGACAGATCAAACCAAACCAAAATAGCAATAACAGTAAGGCAATAACAGTTTCTAATCTTTGTTTTTCACTGTACAATTACTGCAGTTTAGAGTATCATTGAAACCAAAAATGTTTTGGACTGAGAAGGTGTGATGGAAATACTGAGCAAGTCCCAGAGTGCGGTGTAATTTGGATCTCCTGCACAACAGGGGAGAGTCGATGTTGATGTGGAAAAAGAAAATCACCTCAGCTGTTGTTTCTTTTAAACCCTCCTTTTTTTATCTCCTTTATCTGATCTTCACTGTATTACTACTCTCACTGCCTCTGTCACTGAACTGGCCCCCCTACCAGAATATGTACGTTTGCTCAACTCTGGCATTAATATCCAATAACAAGCACAAATCTGATCCATGAAGAAAGAGTCTCTTCCACCTCTGCCTGCCTCTCTCCTGTTCTGTCTCAACAACAAGGTGGATTCCGTCTCAAATACCGACACACAAAAGCGGGGAGAGGCTGTAGATGTTTGCTCAACTATTATTTCCAGCTTTCTCCATGTCGTAATACGCTCAGCGCTCTGTTTTGATGTGTACAATAAACTTACCAGAGGAACGCCACGGGAGGTCTGTGCAACACTGGGAGTGGCGCAGTAGGGAAGGCAGCTTAGGAGCTTATGGACAACCAATACAGCTGTTGTAGACAAAACAAGTGGAGCTGCACCATTCTACATCCCGCTTGCTGCCAAGCATGGCAAATCATGCAGCGCTGCTTTCTCATAACAGGTGCAAATGTTTATGACTGACAATGAATGAATAAAGAAATAAAAAAACTGAAGAAAAATATGGTGAAACTTGACAGATTGTCTCATAGTGTCAGTCGTATTTTTACCATTGCAAAGACTGGAGGCAATAATAAATGTTTTTTTATAACTGTGTTAAAGCTCTTACTCATTGAATGATTCACTGTGTTTCAAAGGCATCAATTTATCCATTTCTTGGGTGGATAATGACATTGCTCTGCGAACTGCAGGGCACAAAGTGCAAGAGAGCATAAACAGGTGCCAAATGTTGCACCCCAGAATGTCTCTCTTTCTATTTACACAGTTTCCTGTTTTACATTCTTGTGAAAATCTATGAGTGTTTACTTCCTTTTTCCAGTCATTCTTCCTCCTCTCTCACTCCCCCCTCCTCCGTCTTCTTTCCGCTCTCCCTGTTTTACATCCCTTGTCCTCTAATCGGACTTTTTTGAGAAGTCGAGAGAAGAGAGAACGTCTCCAGGAGATTTGAGAAGCCCATAAAGTAAAGCGGCTCTCTTCCAAAGGCAGCTAAGAGGCTCAGGGGAGGATGGCAGTCGCCGTCTCCTTCCAGAACATGTGCCTCAAAGCAGTGACATGGTGTCACAGTGAGAGAGGAGCACAGAGGAAAAGAGCAGAAAGTTAAAAAAAAAGCAGAAAGAGGGAGGAAAAGAGATGGAAAGAGACAGAGAAAGAGAAAGGCAGATAGAGAAAGAACTTGGTCAACTTGTCATCCATTATAGATTGCCTATTATTCATTCAGGCCCAACCCGCCTTGTGCTGTGCTGTTCTCCCTCTTTCATCTTTACTCTCTTACTCAATCTTTCTGTGTGTGTCTGTGTCTGTCTCTAGGCAGAAAACCCACTGTGCAGTATTTTGGGATCTGGATAAGAGCAGCTCTGCCGTGTACAGTAAAGTGTATAGCGCTGTGCACACACACACACACACACACACACACACGCACACACTACATACTACATACCAGCTGAACAGGGGATGAAAAAACTCCACTGCTCCTACAGCAGACAAAATCATTTTACTGTACATATCGGATGATGATGACCACAAGTGCTAAGATGTAAAGATTTAGACAAAAAGAATTAAAAATTAATTAAAATAATATTAAAATAGCTAATTGTCTTACTGTACAGCAATAAGTAACTTTGTAACTGTGTTTTTGGAGTTATTATTTTATCCTCACAAACTCTTTATTGTCCCCTTAAATTGTCCCAAAATGTCACATATATTTTATATCTGCTTGTTCCAAAACTTAATTTCAGCTACACTGAGTTTGTGATGCCTTGTTTTTGTGGCAGCAGATATCACACCTAATGGAAATATTCCAGATGTTTTGAGCATTGTTTTATATAGCAATTTTCCCCAAACTTTAGCCTGACTTAATATGTTGTATCTTTGGAAACTTTGAGATCTTGGCTAGACTTTACTGTAAAATAAAGTTAAGTGAGTTTGAACAGCGTTTGCAGTGACTGAGCCACCATTTGCTCAGTGATGTTTAAGAGGTTAAATTAACTGAAAGCAGTGTACAACATGTGTGCACCACATCAACATTCATATGTGACCAATGTATGTTCCCACTGAAATGACCTTTGGTGTTCCTATTGTGGTAACAACCACAGCGCTCACATGTGGCTCACTACTTAGTCAATCACAGCAGCAGTGTACAAAATAAAAAATACTTGTGCTACCAGTGGTCCCTAATTTTGAGGAATAGATATTTTCAGTTTTTTTCTATTACTGTTTAGTTTTGGTTTACTTTTGTTCTTATACACTGACCTGCTTCACAGGAAGCCAAAGATGCTATTCATTTTAACAGACCTGGGAGCTGCTGAGCACACAGTTTGCTGCTGTGTAGCTGCCATAAAACAGCTTCAGATGGTCAGAAGAGAGAGCTGGTGACAATGTTGCTTTAGAAACCTGAATAGCTGTTGAGGGAGAGCTACGTGCAACAGATTTGGTCTTGTGTTACTTCTGTGTTAATTCTTCTTCTATTCTCTTCTTTCCTCTGTATGTGTCAACAACACATCTAGATTTCTTATCTGAAACCCATTATTTCCTTCGCCCTGTTTATATCCACATGTACACACATGCATACAAAAATCACTTGCACAGACACTTCTGCACAGATATTCATAAATGAACCAACACTCATTTAAACAGGCTCACAAACACGCATTTGTAGCTGTCCTGTGAATACCATGTCATAAGCTAACATAAGAGCCGCTGTTTTCAGCTTTGTTACACTGTGTTTTCCAAATAATCCAAATTCTTTTTAAAAAGGTTTATTTAACTTTACAAGTTGGAGAGCAACAACGTACAATACTAGCCTACTGTAATGTCACATAAAGACCTATAAGACCTGAGTGAACCTCTCACATTGTTGCAAGAATTTACATTTTACGGATTTATACAAACAGGTGATAGACATATGCAGAGTGGGTTTAATGGAAGACATTATGCTTAGGTGTAAAATAGCACTGTATTGGCCAAGGACGTGAAGTATGCCTGCACCTACGCTACTCTACATTTGTTTTTGTTTTTTTAGACCTTTTGCGTTAATGTGTTAATGCATTGGAAGACGATGCGACATTGAAAGCCTCTTTTTCATAATACAGCATGTACACATTTGCACGTCTAGCCAATAGCCTAAAAAAAAGCAACAACCTGCAAGCTCGACTTATCAAAGCAGATATATGACATTTAACCATCACATCTTAAAATGAGCGGGGAAATATTTTTTAAATTCTACCAAAGCAAAACCATCTAAAATATTTAGGTGAAAAGTTGCTTCTATCAGGGTTATTTATATTTAAAATATTTCTAAGTATGGCTCCTCACAGTCAGTCTCAGCAGAGTTCAGCATAACAACAAAAGAGGCCAAGAGCAACAACTAGAGACTAAAAAATAATAAGGTTTTGTCATGAAAAACCAAATTAAACCTGATTAACACAGATTTTTGCAGAAACCTGATTTCATGCTCACGTAAACTCTTCAAGAGAATTCTGAAAGTTTTGCTTCGGCAGCAATGCCGTAGGTGCAGGAAATGACCAGATGTTTTTTGCAGTAATGAGACTACTTGAGCACATGTAAACACGTTATCTGATTTCTCACAGCAATCTGGTTTCTGGTGTGCATGTAAATGTAGTCAGTGAGGAGAAGTCAGTCCTGTCAACAGGCGGGTGTGATTCAGTGCTCTACGGTGGCAGTCTGAATATATGCACCAGAGTTCCCCAAATCCTCTCATTCTGGATTTCTATTCTGTCAGGTAGTTTTCATTCTAGTAGTCTAATTAGGGTCTGATTTACACCTGAGCCGACAGCTGACTGCAGTTAATTACATGGAAGGACAGAAAACAGAACTGGATTTGAGGATCACTGACACACAGGAGCATGCCTGCATATATTCAAGACACATGACACATGCATGCAGACACACCTTGCCCACGCATGCACTGAACATTTCCCACTGCTCCCTTCTCGCCTTCTTGTCACTGTTGAAATTTGTTACATAATGGCCGTAAGACTTGATGCCACTAAAACTGAACAAACAAATAGTTTAACCTCAGGAGACCGGAGGAGAAACAAGAGAAAACACTCTCCTCTCTGCTCCTGAAGTGCTGTCAGACTTTGTCTTATCACAGCAGAAAAGTTGCTCTTGAATTTGGAATTGCGGGGGTGTCGTCCAGGTTTCTTTTCACAAAGGCAAAAGGTTAGCTCTGTGCCAGTTTAGTCTAACATTTTCAGGTTTGTTCTCTGTCATCATGTTTTGTTTATAGCAGGAGTTTAAAGGATATTTCCAGTTTATCACGACTTCGTCTCCTTTTCAAAGTTTTGGCCCTCGTTACTATTAGTTATAATAATGTTGTTCACAGTAATTGCTGAGATTACTTCTGTGGGAAATCTGAGACACACCGTTCAAAAAGTGACTGCAAATTTTGGGTGATAAATCTTGATCAGCTTGGCAGTAACTAAGGGGGGTGTGGCTTGGTGAATGATCAATTAACTCAATATACTTAACTTATATATGGAAGAAATTATGGCTAAAATTCTGAAAAGTTGTAATAAACCGGCAACATCCTTTAAGATGAGGTTACATTGTGTGTTTTTGTAATATTTCAGTTTATGAATCATTGTCTCTATATTTTTAGGCCTATTTACTTGTGCATATTTGTTTTTTTGTGTGTGTGGTTCGTCTCACCCTCCCACCTGAGAAGCACTGCTGTTAATTACTTAGTCGTTGAACGTTGTGAGGGTGATCCCAAGGCCTTATGGGATGGGGTGTAAATACCAGCTGAACGCAGCAGGAAGCTTGTGCACGTGTGTGTGTGTGCGACAGTGTGTGTGCCTGAGTGTATCCGCAGTGTTGTGCGCATTTTGCAAAGTCAGAGTGTAATCGCTGTGTATGTTTTGTAAAGGCCAACCAGAGAGAGACAGATAATGCACTGCACTACAGGTAACAAATCCCTGTGCGGTGAATACATTGAGCAGAGAAGTTAAAGAAGTGGACAAAATGGCTTCAAAATCCAATTTCCCAAACCTGCTCTACATTCAGCAGGGAATGCTTTTTTTGAATGCAGCATAAGTTGGATTTTTTTTGAGAGGACATTCGGCAAGCCACTCACTCTTGGTATTTTTTGCTACCTATCTCTCAGCACATGCGTCATACTGTACATGTATAAAGACAGGCAGAGGTCATATGGAATATTGAATCAAATATTAATACGGTGACTGTGTGTTTGTGTGTGTATTTATGTATTTAGATGCACACTGATGAATTTATTCATGTCTGCTCCGAGATGTGTTTCTGTACGCATACATGTCTGTGATACTGTAAGTCTATGCATTTTAATAAATGTATTTCTGGGAATTTGTGTGTGTGTGTGTGTGTGTGTGTGTGTGTGTGTGTGTGTGTGTGTGTGTGTATGTGTGTGTGTGTGTGTGTGTTCCCCTATTCTGAGCTCTGCAAATGCTCATTTATGGTTTTCCAAACATTTGTTTTTTTAATCTACTTCACTTCAAAGGGGCACATGGAGAGCTGGGGGCCTTCTAACATATGGGCTCTAATTGAAGGAGAGAGACAAACAGGGAGATAAAGAGAGAGAGAGAAAAAATTGGGTTTGAGTGTGTGTGTGTGCGTGCGTGCGTGTATGGGTGGGGTTGCTGGCATACAGTTTACCTCAGTGCAGTGAGACAGTTTACCATCATGCAAAACCCTGCAGCAGAGAGCAATTGTAACAACCCTCTATCTATCTGTGTGTGTGTGTGTGTGTGTGTGTGTGTGTGTGTGTGTTCAGCACTGTCATAAGATGGCAGTAGAAAGTGGCATTTGTAAAAATGCATAAGCACACACAGACATATGTTACTGGCACTGCCCACCTGCCCTCTGCTAGTTGGAGGGAAAATGTAAACCAGCTCTCTATCTCTTTCCATTTCTCTCTCTCTCTCTCTCTCTCTCTCATACACACACATACATTTACATTAGCTTTTGTTCCTCTCTGTCATTTCTCACTCATTCTCCTCAGTAGGACTGGGTATAGTTTGAAAATTTCCCATACCGGTGCCAATACGATACGTGACTTTTGGTATCGATACCAAAAATATAATTTTTTACAAGCACGTTTTTTATTTAACACAATAAGATAAACTCCAATAAATGCGTTTCATTTTGTCTTAACACAAAGCAGCGGTACAACAACTTTGCCTAAATAAAATACCACCTGCACTCTTTATATTTGCACTATTTCCTACTTTGTACTCTTAAACGCTGCGCATCAATTTCCCTCAGGATAAATAAAGTTTTATCTTATCTTATCTAAAATATGTCCACACTAAGCCAGAAGATACATCTTTTTTTCTCGCATTTTGGGCCTTGTGCACACTGGGACTGCAACTAACAATAATTTTCATTTTTGATTAATCTGCCAATTATTTTCTCAATTCATTGTTTTTTTTCCCCCATAAAATGTCAGAACACAGTGAAAAATGCCCATTATAATTTCCCAGAGCCTAAGGCGACATGTTCAAATTGCTCGTTTTGTCTAAAACCCAAAAGTATTCAATTCATTATCATACATGATAAAGAAAAGGAACACATTCTCACATTTGAGAAGCTGAAACCAAAGAATGTTTGGCATGTTTGCTTAGAAAATGGCTGAAGTGATTAATAGATTGTCAAAATAGTTGTGGATTAAATTTAAAAACTCAGGCCTGTCATTTTAGATTGGACACGGACACAGAAGCTTTGAAGTATGATGCTGGTGCCTGGTCAGGGGCTGTGTGGCAGTAAAGTTAAAAAGCCAACTCTCTGTCGCCTCTAACTTTCTCTGTGATCACTCATTTTAAATGTCAATATAGCTGATTACATGGCGCAGCCGTTGTCATTCATTTGCAATCATAAAATAGAGATTTAGCACAGTAAATACTGGTTAACAGGTAGTATTTATGAGAACAACATCGGGAGTTCAGCTGTGTTGAAACAATCGAAAAAGGGCGCAGAACAAGAAGAGATTCAGCAGTTTTCATAATGTTCAGCTTTGAAAACAAACTTATGTAATTTTCACCTGTAGACAGGTTGTTCAAATGTAGCTAGCTTAGTATGAACTTAGACTAAGATACACACATAGACCAGAAACCACTCTTCCTATCAATTTTCACTAATTCTCTCTCTCGCACACGTCACACCTCCCAGTTTTGGAAAGATCCTTAAAATGCAGCACTTCACAAATGAAGCATCAGAATTCAGAGTCACACTGCAAGGGTCAACCCTAAACCAGACACGAAGACACATTTGGGAGGTGGAGGAGTAGAGGAGGAGGAGTAGAGGAGGAAGAGAAGGAATAGAGGAGTGGAAACAGTGAAGAGAGGGGTCAGAGGAAGGTGGTACGAAACGGGTGAGAAATTGAGAGGATTATGTAGCCAAGGTGAAGGTGGATTGAGTGGATGGACATAGTGAGTTAGGAAGGAGGATGGAGTCGGGGATATGCATTCATAATTCATTTCCAGCTGGTGTGTGTGCGTGTGCAAGTTTTTGGTGTGATGTACGATATGTGTGTGCGTGGGATGGCACGTGTTTGTGAACCTATGCAAGTAGTACACGTTTGCGGAAGCAAAAATGTGTGTCTTCATGCATGCTTCTCAGCATATAAATGTGGGTATAGTGTTGTGTGTGTTTGCAAGTGCTATACTCCAGTGTACTTAAGTGTGGGTGTGCTCGTGCGTGCCTGTGAATGCATGTTTTTATTTTTTTCAATGGGTTCTCGTGTGCGCACCTTTGGAGGTGTGTTTGTGTACGGCGTGTGTGGCCTTAAGGGAGAAAATCAAACATTTATGGAGTTGTGATGAGTGCCGTTGCCCCTGTGCTTAAAAAAGATCAGGGACAGGCTGAACTGTGGGTACGCTTCTCACTTCGTTGCTCGCCTCAGGTGAGGGAGAGAGTGGAGTCACACTGCCTGGAATACAATGTTTTAGTTTAATTCAAAATCCTGAATCACGAAGATGTCTTTTGTTGAAGAAGCCTTGTCTGTAAAGAGAAGCAAAAAAAAAAAAAAGAAATGTTTCAAGGGAAATTTCTTGCCCTGAGTTTTAGCCTCTTAGGCAGCACTCAATATGCGGACAAATTGAACCTGGTAGACCCAAACCCAGTCAGGACCCAGCTCTAACCCACCCATCTAATCTACTTTAAAGAGTCGTTTCACCCAAATCAGACAAAATATTTTCTCATTTCCCCCTTGTGGGTATCAGGCCGTGCAGATAGTTTTTATCTGCCAAGGCTTTGATATATTCACTGTGAAACCTCTCCCGCCACACCAATACAACGGAGGTGAATCAAATTCCATTTTGTGATGTTCAAAGCACTGAAAAAATGAACTGAAAACCTCAACAGTGACATGCCTTTCCAGAAACAGTGTCCCAGTTACCCTGGATAATCCACAAACCTCTCTTTGAACTGTTTTCATTCAAACTTCTTTCTCCCGAAACAAATACTGTAGTGGCAATGAACTGAGAGCTACTACTATCAACTAAAGAAGATTAATAAAAAACAGAGAGAGACAGTGAACAAGGGAGCATGTAAATGTGGACACAAGGCCAGATAAAGTATGTCCCTGAGAGTGAAAAGAAAAAGAAAAAAAAGTGTTTATTTTTTATTTTTCAATAAAACCAGAAAAAGGAAGGGAATGAACAGAGAAGAGTAAAAGAGGAATAAAGAGGAATGGAATATTTGTCTCGGTTTGGGAACATTCACTGTCAAGACATCTCAAGCATAGTCTGAATGATGCGAGCCGATGCCACGCCACATCATTCTGGTGTGCACCCATTCAGACGCTCCAACAATGCGACCAAAAGCTTTCTGCTCCACTCTTTCTTGTTCAATTCGAATGAATGAAAAACAAATCAAAAACAGGCCACACTCAAACTTTTCAACTTCTGGCACTTTTCTGACCCTTGTGTATTCCAAGTCAAACTAAAATATAGATGTGATTGTATGTTCTAGTGTGGACACAGAATAAAAACATCGCCTTAAAATGAAAAGCAGAATTTTCATTTCAAGCACCAGTGGAGTTGATTCCCAAGTTTAAGAGTTAAGAGTAAAATTTGCAGTTTTAGTCTTGGATGCATTTCACTTCATCAACTCTTATCCTATCACCTGTGTGAAAATCTTTATAGACATTACGCCTGACATTTTAGAGACAAAATAAATAAATAATAAATAATCAATTGTTTAATCGACTGCAGCCCTACAATGTCCTTTAAAACCTCTCTCAATGCTGTTTATGCAAACCTATGTTTATATCACAGAAATAGTGTCTAATGTATATAAAGCACTACTGTAATTTTTTTTGATCCCTCAACACTGTACTACTGAGAAGTTATTTACAGAGTGAATCTCAAGTTGGTTTATTTTTAGAAATATGAGATTTCCAAACATATCACTGCCAGTGTGCCTTTGGCTATTTTTGGAGAAAAAATTCAAGAAAGTCACAATTAAAATCAGCAATAAAACACCAAACATAGTTTATAGGATAGTTTATTTTGGAAAGTTAGTGTCGGATAATTCCGACATTGGAAAGGTGTGGGAGGAAGGGGGTGTCAGACACTGTTTGATGATCAGGCAAGCACTTTGTTTAAAGCATACGGTCGCCTTTACATACATAAATCACCACTGAAGCAGATGATTGGCTAAGTAGGCCAAACAAAAAAGAATCCTTCACAGCACTTGCAAAATATGCTGCATAAAATGTATTGATTTTCAGTTACTGTGATTTCTGCAATAGGTTTGAAACTTTCCTCACAGCATTCTCAAACAGGAACAGTCATAGCTGTTTCACATAGTTAAATGCCCTACTTCTGTATCGTCTCCTCATAGCTCCAGCTCCAGCAGTGAAGTAGCATATTTAGTTATTTGATGACAGTGAGGATTGTTTGGAACACAGTGAGCATATAGCTACAACATACAGCAGAGAAGATGACTGTACAGCAGTTTGAAAGGTTTCTGTGAATGCTTCAGTATGTTTAGAGACATTTTCACGCTGAGAGTCATCACTGGAATCCATTGTAACTGCTGTGAATCCAAGCCGTACGGCTGCCGTCCTCCATGGAGGAGCAGGCTACAAACTTTTCAGAGCCACTTTTCAATCCTACAACCAGTACTTTATACTCAAGACAGATTTGCAGTGGAGTATCTTGTTACATATAAAACAGGACCTCCAAAATGGAAGGGCAAACAGGTTCATGATCAAAATCAGAAGAGATAGTTGAGAAATAAACAGAGCGTTGCCTTACAGGAACCACAGAGGAAAAGCAGAGGGATCAGCATAGCAAACTAGAAAGCAGAAGAAGAGCAGGGCGAGACATTTCCAGATGATTCTAACCTTCACAGAAGCCAAACACCATGACTGATGGTGGAGTTTAACCGGCAACCTTCAGATTAACCAGATCCGATGACTGATTGAGGGAGTTTAACAGACATGCTGTTCTCGCTTCATCCATCTCTCTTTAGCTGATGGAGAAAAGCTGTGACACCTCCTCCTGTTCTCCCGTCATACATCCTTCCTCTCCCTTCCACTGCCCTTCTCATATTTCCTGACTGATGTCTCCTCTCCACTATTTCTCTGTCATTCCACCTGAATGTATTTTCTTCCAGCGGCACAGTGTGAAAAATGTCAACAACAACAAAAGCGGGCCGAAGGGGAAAGTGTAGCACTTTGCTACGCTAATATCATGCTAATGGTGTTGTGAGAACGGTTGAATTGCTGTCAGTTGAAAGCTATTAGAAACAGTTCAGTTTGACACTCTGGATTTAGATGGAGGGGGTTGATCCGGCAATTTAATTCCAGCGCAGTATACTGTATATGTACTTGTGCTCTCAAGTCATTAATCATTTTGTTGCTGTAGGTCTCACATTTCTCAGCTGCTGGATAACTCATTTTGGAACGAGACTGATCGCATCAGGCGTTGACAGTTCTATAGTGCTTAAAATCATTCTCCATGGGGAGCCCGTTTAATGAGAGACCTGATGCCGATCTCCCCCTCTCGTTTTGGCCAATCAGTGTGAAAAATGGCCAATGCCTGCCTGTGATTGGCTCAGTCAAAATCAAGTGAGCAGTAACAGCGTGTTATCCGATAAAACAGATGACAGATGATCCCTCGGACATGTCACTGCACTGAAATCGCTCACTTCACTTGTCATTCTGGATATTTGGATTTGTAACCCTTCATCTCGCTCGCCTTCTGCCTCCTTCCTCTTTTCTTCTCTTTTCTCGAATCTTTGCGTGCATGATCTACAAGTGTAATCCCAGAGCATGACGGAAATTTCTCGCTCCGAGAGCCTCAAAAACAAATACCGTGGAAACGAGGTGCAAGAGCGCAGACCGGCATTGCTATGAAAGATTTATGCAATAATAAGTCCTGATGTACTTTTAACAGTCTTTGTAATAGAGACAGATGGGAAACTAAACGAACAACAGGGAGGAGAGCGGAGGAGGGTGACAAAGGGTGATTCATACCTGCAGTGTAGAGTAGAGAGCAGGGAATGATTTAGTCACAAGAAGAGGAAGAGAGATTTTCCTCGTGCTGGGGGAATTGGACAAAACAGCCATTAAGAGAAGAACCATGCTGGCCCCCATGCTGCACTTTCTCTTCCTCTTCTCGTTGGCTTGTTGGACAGGCTCATTTCTTGCCGCTCTCCACTGAGGACATCTGCCAAAGAGCGTTCCAGATCCAGTGATGGCAAGACACAGGAGGGCAACCAGCACCTCAGCCACAACTGCTGTGGAGTGTGTGTGGATGTACACAAACACACACAGATAATAAAACTGCACACATGCGTTCATACACACCATCTCAGCAGACACAGATGCCTTCTGCCAGATCAGAGTCAGTCAGCTGTGAAATTCCTGTGACTGGTGTGTATTTGCTCCACTGGGGGTATACATCTGTGTGTTAGTGTGCGTGTGTGTGTGTGTGTGTGACTTTGTATCTGCATGTATGCCTGCAAGATTGTTTGCACTCGTCTTTTTCTGCATGCACATCATTATCACTTTCTTTGGCTACAAAATACTTCCACCCAGGTTTTATGTTCCCATGCAGCTAAACATTGTGGTTTTTTTACTCTGATCACCACAATTTACAGTAAACAAGGTTCTCTTTCAATACTAGCAGCTCAGATAGTACTTCTGGTAATAGAAAGTCAAGAGAAAAATGACAAGATAATGCAAATGAGACAGTTAAAATACAGTTCTTTGCACTGCAAATTGTATTCTTAAATTCAATATTTTCAGTTGGATTTTTGTATAGATTTTTGTTTTCCAGTTTTCACTTAATTTGAGATCTAAATAATGCTCCCCCAAGTACAGTGCACATCTGTGTCGATTAAGGAGTGCATGGGTCCTGTCCTGTGTCCTCACGTGCCTGAACGCATTAGTCTTTGTTGCCTGAGGAGGAGGTGCCACACCTCCTCATCGAAGTCTGAACATGGCCCCTGTTTCCCATTGACACATGTCACCCTGTCGGCTTGTGTTATCATCGTGGTTTCAGTGAGGCAGGACGAGACGGAGAGCAGCAGCAGCAGCAGCAGCAGCACTGTACTCCCGCTCACATCTTCCCTCCACTAATAGGCAGGAATTAAATAGGGAAAGCTGTGACCTGCATCATCTTATTATGCATGTGGAGAGTGTGTGTGTATATATGGGAGGGAGGGGTGGGCAAAGTTTTTCTGAGTATAATTAGAGCTTGATTAGTGTTGAGATAAGCTTAGCCTTTCAAATGACCCAATTACTGCATGCAAAGAGGGTAGAGGTTATTTTTGCATTTTCTCTCTCTCCCTCTCTCTCTCTCTCTCAACGTCTCTGCCTCCCTGTCTCAGTCCCACACACATACACACACATATAGCCACACACACACACACACACACACACACACACACACGCGCGCGTCCTGATCAGAGTAGAGTGTGTGTATTTTTAATGGGCCAGTATGTTGTGTGCTGAACAGATGTCACAACGCCGGGCCAGGGGCTGAGGGGGCCGCAGCAGAGAATCCGACCTCTGAGTGTCAGGCAGTGGAGAATAGACCACACTGGACTGGCTCTAATTATAAGATATCTAGATACCTTGAAAAATAGCTTTCAAGCAGGTCTTCTCGGATTTGATGAACAGACGAGGTACCACTTAAGGTGCTTCATGGTAATGAACATCGATTTTTCTTTCAACTTTAAGCACTTTGCTTCCCTGCAGGACAAAGGAAGACAACACCGCTGTGCTGGAGATCCTGAGGTTAAAGAGTCTGCAGTTTCCTAATATAGTACCAAATTAAAAGGACTATAACTGGTGGATTTGCATGCTTTAGTGCATTAACAATGGCTATTTCCCACAGTATACCATTCTGTAAGTGTTTAGATTTCATCCTCTCCAGGCAGCCACTGATGTACATGCTACGGGCATCACCTTGCTTGAGATGGGTAGTCACATCACAGTGAGCACTTCTTTGCCATTTATTTGACACTGCATATTCACAAGCAAGGACGATTTTGAAAAGTTTGGTGGTGTGTTCAAGGACACTTCAGTCAGCTGTTGAAAACTTGCATTCCGTAGTTATTTTTCACAAAACAGAACCTAGAAGACAGATTTACAACCAAACGTGGAGGTTGTGAAAAAGGATCGAATCAGTTTGGTTGTTTCTGTTTGCCGAGAAACTCTGCTTGCTCGAGGCCATCAAGGACACTCTTAATATCCAAGATTTCAAAGTTCCCTTTTCATGGCGTAGTGATTGAATGAACACCACTGGTCCAATTCAATCCAAAAACTTGTGCTTTAAAAATGGCCAGTAGTAATGTGAATACACATTGGGGCTGCAAGTAACTTTTATTATCTACCAATTCTTTCTATAAAATGTCAGAAAATTGTGAAAATATGCCCATTACAATTTCCTAGAGCCCAATTCCATGTCTTTAAATTGCTTGTTTTGTCCAGGTTTACTCTCAAAGAACACCAGCAAATTCTCACATTTCGGGAGCTGGAACCAGTTTATGTCATTTTAGTTTGAAACATTACCTAAGATTAATCAATTATCATAATTGTTGCTGATTAATGTCTGACAGTGGCCTAATCAATTAATCGGTTCAACTCTAATACACACGATTTGTAGTAAATTAAACATTTCTCCTCTCCATTCATTCATTCATTCATTCATTCATTCAACTGATTTACTTCATGAATAAGTAAAACAATACAATTCCTAAGGCGTGTCCCAAATTGTATAATGAAGAAGACGTGGACAAAACATAGAAACTAGAAAAAAAAAAAAACATTTAAAAGAGTATTGTGGTAGATTTGGATGCGTAAACTCTTTTTGGGTCTGCAATATTTTCGTTCTTCAAGCCATGTCCCAAAGGCATTACTAGCCCTAACTTCTACGATGCTCTGTAAACAGTCAGACAGCATCAAGGATCAAGACAGGGATGTAGCTACTATCACGTCTGTTTCAAGAAATCAGTCGTTACTCCTACTCTGCCCGGTCAGCCAGTGATTTGCTTGTAAGCTTTGTTTGAATTTTTTTTGTTTGGGGTCACAGAAGTGGGACTTTAAATAAAAGAAACTTTCAAGACTACAAAACAGTAATTCCTAGGCTGCAGAGGATCAGTGGTGCAGAGCCGGTAATATTGACCTGATTTGTCTCCAATATGAAGATGGATAATGGTTATACACTATATTACATGAGAGGGGAGGATTATATAGTGCAGAGATATTTCAGCTGTGTCTTTGAGGCAATGGCGCCATTTAAATCTCTCATTAACTCTGCCAGAGATTTATCACCATTTGAATGAGCAACGCTAAATGATCTTTGGGATTATGCTAAGCTAAATCAACCACCAACAAGAGAGGAGCAGCATCTATATCGAGTGTCTGAGCTAGCCCTTGTCCCTCCTGCACCCTCTCTCACTCTCTGCCTCCTCCATTTTTGTAAATTCAACTCTTATTTCTTTCCTTTCTCACTGTTTTGCTTTTTTTTTTATTTTTTACTTTCTCTGTTTAAATCCTGCCACTGCTGCTTAATTAGGGTTGATGATCTGTGTCTGTATGTGGGTGTATGCGCCTGCGGCCACGTGTGTGTGTGTGTGTGTGTGTGTGTGTGTGCACCTGGATGCACAAGAGAATACGTATCAGTGTGACCAAACCGGTTTTCTTCTCTGCAAGTGAGTATGCATGTGTTATGTGTAATCAAATTGCAAGTGTTTATCTGACTCGCGTCACAGAAGGTCATAGGTTAGTTGGCAATTCATCGGAAGTCACAGTTGTGTTCTGTGCAGAGCAGACAGACATTTACACACCTACCTATATAATGGTCTACGCTTCGCAGTAGATCCCTGTCATCCCCGTCATCCTTTTTTAGCTACAGTCTCACTCGCTCTGCTCTCTTTCCCTCCCACACCGCCACACTGTGCCTCTCTCCCCTTGCCTAAGCTTTCATGTTTTAAGAGCTCCTCATTCCCTTTGAGTATGATATTGCCCATTCCTCCCCTCTCTGGCTCTCCTCCTCTCCTTTCCCCTCCCTCTCTTACACTCCCCGCTCTGTTACTTTCTCCTTGTGTTTGCCAGAAAGAGTGGCAGGTGTCTCCTCCAGATGCCAAGTTGTAGTTGGGAGGGAGTTGGAGTGATGATGGCCTGACAAGCAGCATGTGTGACGTGCTCATGTGTTTTTTTCTTTTCTGTGTACGTGTGTGTGTTTGTGTGCACATCATGACTGGTGTGGGGGGATGAGAAACAAACAGAAGAGGGAGACGGCTCTTGTAATTGAACCCTGGCTGTGCTTGATGAAGCTTTCAGCAAATATCTATCCGGGGAAGCTAAGATGAGAATTTAGACAAACAACCAGCGGGAAACGGACGCAGAGACAGAGAGAGAGAGAGAGAGAGAGAGACAGAGTTTTGATTAAAAAGGCATCACTTGCTGAAATGGACAATTACTGGTATAAAGTGAAAGCCATGAGTGTATACTAACCCAGAGGACAAAAGGACATCATCACCCGTGTGATTATGATCCAATCAAGCTGGAATTTGAAAAGCAAAACATCTTTGAACTGTGTGGTGTAGTAGCCCGCACTCCATCACTTCTCGAAGAGTAGAATTACACAATATGGCCAAAAGTATGTGGACACCCCTCTCCATATACTGTTGAGATTTTTTGGTCCATTTTTTTCTTGATTTGAGTGAACTGTAGGGGGACAGTTGCAATAAGGGAAATCTTAGCGCTACAACATACAGTGATATTTTAGGTCAATGATACTGTATTTCACTCAGAAAGTGGAAGCAAGTTAGCTTAGCCTTCTAGCGTTAGCACTGATTCCTGCTAGACTTTACTTTTGGTTCAGTGCTGTTCTTCCTGCATTATATAAAGGAGGGGGGGTCTACATAGTGTTATCAGTCTCTCTTTCATGGGTCCAGTTGTGGTGAGAGCAAAATGCAACAGCTAACAATGTCGGTGAGGTTCCTAATATCACGCGTAGTGATATTATGAACTATTTTTAGTCCCCTGATATTGGACCAATCGAATTACAGTACATCATCAGTCTTAACCAAAAATTCATGGCCCTGGGGGGAACAGGGCAATTATATTTTTGACCAAAAAAGTACAATATTTATGCTGATTTTTGAATAAGAATTTTAATTTCAGACAATAGTGTGCTTCCAATTTGGGGAAGGTGCAATCCCGTATCAGAAAAGCCAGGTCCATAACATTTGGTCTGGGCCTGCACAGATCCTTGACCTCTGACCTCCAACACCTTTGGGATTAACTGGAACGCCGACTGTGAGCCAGGCCTTATCACTCAACATCAGTGTCTCATCTGACTAATGCAAATCCCTGCAGCCAGGTGCAAAACTCTTGTGAGAAGCTTTCCAGAAGAGTGGAGGCTGTTATACTGTAGCAGCAGATTCTTTTTTAAAGTATTTTGGGGGAAGGGCATTTTAAGCCTTTATTACAGACAGTGGAAGGACTCAAAGAAATGAGGGAGATAGAAATGCAACAAAGGTCTTAACACATCTTAACCCCTGAGCTACAGGGGCGCAGTAGAGGACACATTTCTTTTCTTTTGCTGATTGCTCCCTTTTTTGCTTTTCCCGTGGTTAAGTTGTCAAATTTGCAAAAGATTTAGCACAAGCAAACATGAAACAATTAAGCTGCAGCCCACATACTGCTCTCCATCTTTGTTCAACAGAGCACCTAGTTAGTTGTTTTAAAAATATTTCAGGTGTTGGGTATCAAATGAACTTTAAACATTACACCTCTTCACCAGATACTCACACCAGGCACGAATCACTTTAATGGAAACTCACACTGATTTATTTATTTAACAGCAGCATACGGGGAAAGAATTATTGGTAAAACAGATTTTTTTGTACCTTGACGCTCCTTACTGGGAGTTGTTACAGGTTTGAGGCCTGGCTTAATGCCAGTTTGATTGCCTTGCAATTAGTTGTCCATTTATGTATTCCAGGCTGCGCTAGTGCTGTGGAGCTCAAGGCAGTCGAAAATCTACAGTAGTAAGTCCAAGGATGTGCTGACTTGGAGTTAAGATGTTTGAAAACATGTTTTTAACATTTGAAAAACAAGGTATCAAGAATTTGTTGCAGGATTGGAGATTTTTACCCACTGGTGCTGAGAACAGCTCATGCATTAACTAAACGCTCATACTGTACTATTGAAACCGCAAACCTTTTTTTCCTCTTTTGCCGCCTTACTATCAAAAGCAGAGTAACACCATAAGTGAATAGAGATAATTCCATGTTTTATGAGGCAAATGATAAATAAATAAAATGTCTGAACGACTGGATGGTGGCGAGGGATTTGCTGCCCCCAGTGTCAAAGCCATATGGCAGTGAGCAGCTTTTCTATCTAATACCCATCTCTCAATCTGTAAACTTTAAACACCCACAGTTCATCTACAAGCAGAGATGTACACACATCTGCACACATTTCCCTCAGATGGGCTCAAATGTATACACGCACAGCTAGGGACATTCATTTTTACAAACACACATGTACACAATGAATAGCAGAAAGATGGGGGATATAATTGGAAAGAATGAAAGAGGCAAAGGGGAGACAGGAGGAAGTCAGATATAAAGCGATGATGATGAAAATACAAAAAGAAAAGAAATGAAAGACTGCAGGGGTAAACAGAAGGCAACAGAAGCAGAAGTAATTGGAAATGCAAACTAACGCTAGAAGCACTGTCACAAGTACATGTCAAGCAGACTTGTACTGAAGACGATTTGAACGTAAAAAAAAAAAATGTTAATGGGAGCAGTGGGAGCCCCCCATTGGTGAGTTTAATTTTGCAAACTTACACTAACAGCTGAGAAATCACAAATGTCATTTGTTACGCAGTTAAGGTTTGAACAAAGAAAATTGCAGTGATGCTTAACTCTCATTTATGAAACCCTCTTTAGTGTCATGTAGAGCGTACTTTACAGAGACATGAAGACGTTAAAATACAAAACGAAGAGCTAAATATCACTGTCATGTCATTTTAAAAATATAATCTATAAGCTCAAAGCATCTAATAAAACTTGAGGCAAAAGGTTGAGAAGAGCTTCAAGTCGAGAAAATACAGCTCAGTCACAGAGACAGACGTGCGTATACAATACACATTTTTACACACTAATTAACAGACAGAGCGGGTGGGGCATGAAGATAACGCTGTGGAGGAAGGGAAGTGTAAACGTTCTGGAGAAAAAGGAGGCAGAGAAGCATGAAGCAAAGGGCAACACAGATGTACAGATAAAGCAGAGGAGGAGAGAACAGCGAGATAAAATCACTTTGATACCCCGAGTGGCTGAGTACAAACTGTATGTTATAGCTTATAACAATAATGTTTGGCCAATCAAACCTATAATCAGACTGTGAGAACTGATAAGAGTGGAAGGAAGAGGATCGGGGAAGAGAGAGAAAAGGGAGACGAGGGAGGGAGAGGGTTGCACATGCTGGAGAGTTCTTTACAGCATTAGCATCAATAATAAATGTGAATTGATCATTGTTTAATATTTATTATTCAACCCTCCTCCAGACCAACAGTGGGTCTGTCAATACAAGCACATGTCACATGGCCAAACTGTTTAAACCAAAAGATCTCGTCAAGCTAAATGCTCCATTTGATGCAATACTGCAAATTTAAATATTTCAACTATGATACAGCTGTTAGCATGACTGAATATCATGAATAATCATTCCTTAAACATAAACTTAAGTCTAATTTAGGCTCATAATAGTAGGTTGTAAATAATGATTACAATAAGTAATTAAAAATGTTTTATTGTTTTAATCATACATCATCATTAAAGATAAAATTGTTTAATTCAAACAGTATTGTGCGTACATGGTTACACAAGTGTACAGAGCTATACAGACACACAGGATAATACTGCTCTGTCCTGTGCTGACATTTCAGAACATGTTGTTCTTTACACAGCAGCAGTGTCCTGGTCAACCTGACATCTGTCCATCACATCTGGCCGTGTCTCTCACACACACACACACACACACACGAATGAACATCATGTGCTGACATGTGTTGTATCGTATCTCCCTCTTTCTGTTCGGAAATTACTCCCCGGATCAGCATGTCTCCACCCCTCATCTCTTTTTCCTTTACCCCTTTTTTTCTCTTCTGGCCCGACAATAAATCAAACACTGGAATGATCCAAGGTGGGGGGAAAAAAATCAAATAAATAAATAAATAAGGAGTGAGAGTGAGAATCTGAAAACAAAAAGTAATATCCACTTCACAGGCATTCTGCAGATGATTCCCGCTTCATCCTCCACCTCCTCTCTCTCCCTCTATCCCTCTTTCTCAGTTTCCCTTATTGTGGGAATGTATTACAGGTGAGGTGCGTGTTTACTTGTAAGCAGGAGAAGCATCGATTTTCTGTCGCCTTTAGAGGATAACCAAAGGATATAACACTGCGCGGTGCGTGATAGGATGCTGTGTGTGTCTGCGTGTGTGTGCCATATCATCAAGATTGGTCCAAGGAACACATAAATAAAAATGTGCGTACCTCTGTGACAATCATACTACAGCACAATAAAAGAAACACAAGACCGCACACACTCTGCTCCAAAAAGTGTTTGTATAGGCTACCTGAGCAGAGTTTTTACGCGTCTGTGTGTGGTGGTGAGGGGGGCCTCTTGGTATTCAGGATTTTCAAGGTTTTTGTAAAACATAAAATGAACGGCTCCCCTGAGTTTAGATTTTGGGTTTTTAAACAGTTTAAGTAGGCAAGGTTAAGGTTAAGGGTAAACAGTTTGGGAACGATTGAAAAAAAATGTGAGGAGAATGGGCTCACGAAACAATACGTGAATGTTTGTGTGCGTACGTGTGTGTTTGTAACAGATTTGTGTCAGCATTGTAATTTGTCTGCACTGAACCATGCCTATTGTTGTCCTTGTAAACTGAGAGCAATGAGTTTTTCATTTAAGATGTGTCTGATAACAGGAGCTCTGCTGTATGAATTCAATTAATTCTGCTTGTCTTTCTCTCACGCTCTCTTCCCCCCTCCATCTCTTTGTGTCTCGGTTTCATTTTCATCCTCCTCTCCTCTCCTCTCTCAGGTTATGGTGGGGTGGAGTTACTCTTGGTGCTGTGTGGCCTGGATCTCTCTCTGCCCTGCCCTCGCCACTGCATCTGCTACACCTCACCTAGCACCGTCTCCTGCCAGGCCCACAACTTCCATGCCGTGCCTGAGGGCATCCCTGCCCAGAGCGAGCGCGTCTTCCTGCAAAACAACAAGATCCAGCGGCTGCTTCGCGGCCACTTCTCGCCCACCACCACCATGTTGTGGCTTTACTCCAACAACATCTCCTACATACAACCATCCACCTTCCACGGCTTTGACCGCCTGGAGGAGCTCGACCTTGGGGACAACCGCCACCTGAATGCCATTGCTTCAGACACCTTCCTGGGCCTGGGTAGGCTACATGCCCTGCACCTATACCACTGTGGCCTCATCAGCCTGCCTCCAGGGATCTTTGCGGGCCTCCATAATCTTCAGTATCTCTACCTACAGGTACATGGATAACAGCATCCTTTTATCTCTACTGTATATTGCATCTGCAGCCACAATCGCATTATGGTGTAATCTGTCCATCAGCCTGGCTCAGCACTTACCGCCTATGAATTGGACGCTGATCAAATGTTAGCTGTTATCCTGAGTGCAGGGAAAATACTGCAAAGCAGCCCTCACACTAAAGTAACCTACAGTATAGCTTCTGTGGTCAACCACTGTAGGAAAACAGTACAGGGATTGAAATCCAGGACGGAGTACATGATTTCATTAATTACATGGTGGGTTTATGAAGGGAAAAGTTTCTGCTATATGGAAAGGATCTCCCATCCATATTATTGATGGGAAAATCAATTGATATTGACACTGAGTGGGGTAAAGGTTGCAGCTTGAATGTTTGACAGCATTCTTACATCATCTATAACCGTTGGTGCAACAGCTTGTCAAACGTACAGAAAACACACCTAGTTGTGAGTAGATCACCCACGACCATTGGCCCGCTTCCTTCAACAGAGTCCTCGACCTCAAAAGGCACCACTCAAAGGGCAAAGAAAATCATTTCTGACCCCTTTAACATGGCTCACCATTTTTTCTAGCTACTGCCATCTGGAAGCTGTACAGATCACTGACTATCCAACCATCCTGCATCAAAAAATAATACAGACTTTGAATTCCTTGCATAAGCCAGCTATTTCCTGCCCTTACTGTGCTTTGTTAATGTATTCTGTGTAATAACCTATTCTTTGTGTTGTAAAATGTATAATATTGTGAAGTTATTGGTTTCTTGTGTGATGTCGGAACTGAGCTAAAAGCCATACATACTATTGCTGAAATCAATGTTACAATAGTGATAAGAATGTTTTTTTCCAATAGCAATAAATCATAATACAGCGAATTAATGTAAAATGACATAAAATAATCAAAGTGATGTTCAATGCACTGCGCTCCATTTTAAGCTTCTGTTTTTACCTTTCCTCCTTCCCTTACATCCTTGCAGGACAACCAGTTAGAGTTCCTGGAGGACGATCTGTTCATCGACCTACTGAATCTCAGTCATCTCTTCCTGCATGGCAATCGACTTTGGAGCCTTCGCCAGAACACTTTCCGTGGTCTGGGGGTCTTAGACCGTCTGCTGCTCCACCAGAACCGAATCCAGTGGGTTGACCGCCAGGCTTTCCATGACCTGCGGCGCCTCACCACCCTGTACCTGTTTAACAACTCCCTGACTGAGCTATCTGGTGCCAGCTTGACTCTACTGCCGGCCCTGGAGTACCTACGACTTAACGACAACCCCTGGGAGTGTGACTGCAAGGCCCTGTCGCTTTGGGCTTGGCTGCGGAGGTTCAGAGGCTCCACCTCCTCTCTGATGTGTGTTTTACCACCGGAGCTGGCGAGGAAGGACCTGAAAACACTGAAGAAAGAGGAGCTGCCCAGTTGCTTGTCAAACGAGGGTCATGCACATGGTGCCCCGGGTGGAGAGATGGAGCATGGAGAGTCTTTGAACCACCTGAATCGTCACAGAAACCATCACAACCACCATCAGCGGCCGTACTTGCCCCACGGGGACCAGTACAGCTTGCCTTCACCCTCGCCCCTGCCGCGGCCACCCAAGGGAGGCCGCAGAAACTGTACCCGCCGGGGCCGCAAGGCAAAAGGGGGGCTCAATGAGGTGCAGGTACTAGGGGAGGGGGGTGAGAAAGACTATACTCCAGATGAAGGTAAATACGACCTGTCTGCAACTGCAAGGAGGAAGAACAAGTGCATCCCCAGAACTTCTGTCGGCCCACCAAGTGGGGTCCAGAGAGCTAATAATAAAGCAGGATCACACCTTGCAGATTATATTTTCTGTTTACCATCAGCTCTGCTGCTGTCACTCATTTCCGTGATCCTACGCTGAGGCAGGAAATGGACACTTTTGTGCTTGTGATACAACCATATGATCCATTCTCCTGAACCACCCTGCCCTGGCTCTTTAAATGAGGCATGTGTGCATAACTGTGTGTGTACATGACTGTGTATAAAGAACATTATCAAATATCTACTGTCGAAGTATTCCTGTGGTATTAAGGCAGGAATCTTTACAAGTCATAATCAAAACATGGAAGTCAGGGAAAACAGTCCAGCCCATTGCTTTGATGATGTCACCAAGGGAAACATCAGGAAAACTTTACATTTGTCTCTGTGGCATCGATTGCGTCACTGAATTTATGTACTTATAAAAACTGTACAGCCACATAAAATAACAAGCCAATCACTCGTTCAAATAATAGCGAGAAGAACACACAATAAGGATCAAAACAGTTCAAAGCTCAGCCTCTATGTTTAGCCCTCTTGACACAATGGTGCTCTCTCGGCGTACCCTCCATCTGTCACTCACGCTGAGACAAAGGCACAGTCATTCATAACTGTCACACAGCACAGTCAACAGCACCTTAAGATCCAGAAACAAAATACTGCAGGAAGAAGTGGCAGTAAAATGAGTCATCATTTTAGCAGTAATAACTATAATCACTATATATCTACTAATAAAGTGGTTTTACTTACATGTCTCACATTAAGGTGAACTCACTTTAATGCACATCTGTATCCTTGGCTTTTAGTCTAAACTCTAAAAACACCACTGGAGTTGTGACACATCTATATAACTGACAATTCTTCAAACTAGTCCTGTTAAAAGGTGTCCGTTGTCCTTGCAACCCATCAACTTAAAAGCCATTCAGAACTAATCTATCATTATAAGAGCCAACCAGTCACAGTCAGTGTAAATGAGCAAGTGAGTGAACGAGTTTCTGTGTTACTGTTTGTATGAGTGTGTGTGTCCACTAAAAAAACCACTAAAGCCATGCGGGTAGAACGACACTAGATAGCAAGAGTGCCTATTGAGAGCCAGTGGCCAATGAGGGCAAACCATGGAGGTAAGGGATGGTTTCGTTCAGTCTTCGACCTCACTATCTACAAAATAGAGGCCTCAAGGACCCTGAAAGGTCAACTCATGCAGGCCAAGGAAAAGCTGCCTGGCTCACAAACCTTGGGACTCCCAGAAACTGTTATGCACTTTCCTCTTTAATGCTGTGGAGGATAATGGAAAAAAATATATATCCTTCAAGCAGAGATGATTCAATCCAAAAAGTCACAGGAAGGTTTCAAATGCTGAACAAAAGGCTCTACAATCAGGGAGAAGTACGACTACCACCACAACACGGCAATATATCTCCTGCAATTGCTGAAACTGGAAACAAAAGCAGTTCAGAATCCGTGATGATCATCACAGGGCACAGGGACTGACAAACAGCCACTGAATTTCTTTCTTTGTCCTCTCTGGTGTGTTAAGTGTGCTCCAAAACAGATGGACTTGACCATCTGTAAGCGCTGATTGCAGAGTTGGATTTTAATGCTGCTACGTCCGAGAAGAGTCCCTTCTGAGACTCGGGGTTCTTCTTCAGGAAATAATAAGGACAGAGAGGACTATGGGACACGGTGCCCTGTATGAACTGGAGCGGTTCAAGCACACACACCCCTAACAAAGCCCGATCACCTTCACAGCCTTCCTGTCCCACTGCAAACTACTAACCCCTGTCAGTCCAGGGCTTTCAAATCCCAGAGCAGAGCACCACTGATGCTGTCTAGGTATTGACTTTAGACCTGAACTATTTCAGAGTCATTCACCCAAAGTCTCAAGTGCTTGATTGCAATAGGTGAAACCTGTACAGATACACACAGGCCATCCGGGTACCTTAACTAGCCAGTGATGCTAAAAGTCTCTTTATTTCTTATAGCATTACAAAGTTATGATTTCTATTTTAAAAAGGAGCTGCCCTTGTAGGCAAAGGATGGCCTAGCTAAAAAGTTAAAATAATGACATGCTGACAAAAAGCACAAAAATGTTTTCGTTTGGTTTGCTGGCAACGTAAAAATGCGCGGTTTGGATGTGACTCTCAAGAGCAGGGGCCACGTTTGTACCCTGTTTGTGTGTGTTTCCGGCTGAGCCCCGCCTTTTCGTGTCTATCTATCTAAATGTTGGGTACGGACAGAAGCCTGCCACTGGTGTCGTTCTCCCGACATGTAGGATTAGAGACCCCTACTGGTGAACTTGTTTGTGCTGCTGTGAACCCAGAGGTGATGTAAATTGTGTCTGTTTATTCCTGTGAGGATGACTTTTTTTGTAAAAAAAAAAAAAAAAGAAAAAAAAGAGATACTCTCCGTTGTGTCTCGGTAGTTCCCTAAAAAAATAAACAGGGAGCTAGGGGCTGGAACTATATTTTTTATTTACTATGATTATTATCATTATTTCATTTTTTTCAGTTCTGTATTTTTGTTTTGCTGACTCATTCAAGATAAACGGTACACTGCACTGCCCCCCTCCTGCTCCTCCTCTATTCTTTCCTACCTTCCTATTCATCCCTCTGTCTTTCCCTCCCTCCTTCTCCCCACCCCCCTCCTCCCTCCCTCCCTGTCTGCTTATTCTCTTCCTCCCTCTCCACATTCTCCGCTCCTTTCTCTTCCACCCTCATTGCTCCCTCCTTCCCCTCCTCTACCTCTCTAATTCTTTTCCTCTCCTCTCTTCCTTTGTGCAACCCAAATGTTTTGTATGTGGTTATCAAACAATGCCAGACTCAAAAGCTGTTTATAAATAACATTAAACAGAAAGTGTCCTCAAATGGCTGAGGTGGTCTGTGTTTGTTTGCCTCCCTTTTGTTAGTGCATATGCACATCTGTCTGTGCGCGTGTGTGTGTGTGTGTGTGTGTGTGTGGCTAATAGACAGACCTCCAAAATGAGCCCTGAGGCTGAATGATAAGGCAATGAAAGGAAAGAAAAATGGTTAAAAAGTGAAAAAGGTAATGGAATAAGTACACACATTCATCTACTGCTGGTAGAGAAAAACACCCACATTTAACCAGGGTATATTTTGTCCTCCTTCATGTCCTAGTTTCACTCATACACTCGGCAGCCTCATATAAAATATGCATCAGAATGACTGTAAGCACACGCACGCACACACCAACTCACAAATACACACACCTGTCGAGCTGTATTAGCCGTGAGGGTGCGAGGGAGGTGTCATGTGTCAGGTCAAGGTGGGGTCAAACAGAACGCTGGCGTGTGCTACGTCTACTTTGATTGTTTGCACAGTGTTCACATTTATGCATGTGTGTTTGCTGTGTTTACTGAACTGTTCTACGTCTGTGTGTGTTTGTGCACTATATGTGTGCGTGTCCACCGGTGTACCAAGTATGCCCACTGTCACGGCAGATCCAGCCTGACAGCCGGCTAGGGCAGGGGGAAGAGGTGTGCCTCTGAGAGACAGTATCACTGCTCTGTTTGTAAAACAAAGCTGACAATTGGGAGAGAGAGAGAATGAGTAAAGCACAAGGATTTAAAAGCAGAGGGGTGGAGATATCTGCGAAAGAAATCCGTGAAGTAGTTATCAGTACCAAACAGACCAGCAGCAAGGGGAGAGGAAGTGGGCATAATATGGGTGGTTGCAGCATCAGCTCCGAGTTGTGTTCGGTCGATCACTGCATGTATCCCAAGCCATGCCTGGGCTGTGTCCTTCCATGTAGAGACAACTGCATGTGATGAAGAGCAGTGTTTAAATTAGAGCACAGAGCTGCGGTCTCAGTGAGTTCAGGGAAAATATGAAATATGCAACAATTTCTGAAACAGAAGTCACACGAGTAAAGGCACATTAATTATGAAGGGATTTAAAACAAAGGTATATATGTATGAGAACAACAAAGAATGACCAGTGAGGTTGAGGGAGGAAAGAGTAATAAAAAGAAAGCAGCATTAAAGATAGGCCTACAACAATAAAGAGAATGATTAAGTGAGGGAAAATCTCATTAAGGAAGAAGAGGGACGAAGGAATAAAGTGATAGAAAGATGGCAGAAAGTTAGGAAGAAAGAAGAATTAGAAGAAATGAAGAAGTAAGTTTGGAAGAAAAATACAGGAAAGTGAAGTCTATGAGGAAAAGGACAAAGGGGATGAGATAAGTGAGTAGGGAAGGAAAAATACAAGGTAAAAAATTGAGGGAAGGAAGGATGAAGGGTATAAAGGAAGAGAACAACTCATGATAAATGACAAGGAAAGAGATGAAAGGAATAAAACTGATAGAAAAGAAAGGAGAAATAAAGTCGAGAAGGGAAGGTGATAGGAGGCAAAAGAAATCAAAAGATAAAAGATGCTGTTAAGGACGATCAGAGGAACGTAAGAAGTTAAGGAAGGAAGGAATTAAGGGAGAAAACAAGGTAGTGAGGAAAGAGTTGTGGAAAGAGAGACGCACAGGGAAAGAGAGAAATCATCCATAGAGACGCATGTATACAGGCTTCATGATCAAACAGAAGAACAGCTCATCCACTAGTTCAGTCCCTAAGCTGAGGATCTGAAATAGCCGCATGTGAATATTTATATATGCCTATGTTCCCTTCCAAAGGCAAAGAGGCCAAGCAAAATTGATTTCTCTGTGTGAATCCCTGAAGAGTTTAGACTCAGCAAAAGAAAAGCTAAAAAAGACCAAGTGAGAGAGAAAAAAAAAAAAGAAATAAAACACTGCTAGAAAGAACAGTAGGAGATTTTGTGAAACAAGCGGAAATGGAAGACACCTTCAGTGAAATGCAAATGTATGATGTCTCCTCCAAACTGATGCATACACCATTTGTCGTGCATTCGCTCTTTCTCAAGAAGAGTGCAAGCAGAATATTCCCACTAGGTGATTTGATTTTCGTTCCCATCGCCATCCAAGCGCACGGCATCTATCACGCACCAGCTCACATGCCTTACAGTACCTTCCTGCAAGCACCATTTAACACCAGCCGTCTTTTTGCTACCATAACTCCATCAGGCTACATTACATTCATTACAGGCAGATATCTGATTATAATTAGGAAGAAGGTCAAAGTGTGGAACAGCAGTGGAGCCGACGAGGACGTGCAGCCGTGAAGCCACAAGCCTATACCCTGCTCAACCTGACTTGATCTGTCGGAAAAATGTAATGCCCGTCTGTTTCAAGTCAAAACTTTCACCACATTCAGTCGCACTTTTTCATTTATTGATGTCTCCTTGTATTCCATCTTAGTCATATTCAATACGTCTACATATTCACTTGACAAATCGAAATATCACCGTTTTAAAGGGTAACAAAAGTTCATGTGCAAAAGGGGGAACAGTCGGCCACAGTTGGAGACATTTTCAACCTTTTAGCAGCAGAGTCAGAGAAATGACATTTGAATATGCAGCTGCTGTCTTCATCATCTGTTGTGTACGCATGGTGAATCAAACATGTGTCAGAGTGTTTTCGTCAGTTTTAGAGTCTTGCTGCAGCTTTATTAAATGTTTCATCATGATGGATTCATGTTTTCAATAAGTGAAGTCTCTGTATCTGCAGTTGTGTTGTCTCAGAAACAATATTTGTGTTTCTAACTACATTTTTAATGCACTGTTCCCTCAACCAAACAATCTCGAAACAGATGTCTAACTTAATTCAAACACATCCGAGGGGAAGTCACAGCATCATTGTCACCATGCTGGTTCCCGTCTGAGAGCTGAACAGCACTGACAAACCATGATTGGACAAGGGTGGAGCTTAGAAAGTGTTTGTGGGCCTAAATAATAAATGATGTGGAGAGCAAAACAAAGAAAGAGTTGGCCAAAATGTATTTTGGACCAAACACACCTTAACAAGAGTCTACAGCCACACTAGCAGCTCTGTTACTGTACTTAGGCACAGTGCATTGAGCTAAATGGTAACATCAGCACCCTAATATGCTCAGTGACAATACTACAGTAACATGCTGATGTTAATGTTTACCATATTTATTATCTTAGTATAGTGCATTAGCATGCTAACATTTGAACTAAACACAAAGTACAGCTGAGACTCGGTAGTTTTGCAAGTATTTGATCATAAACTAATAAATCTGTTCAATAAAGTATTGGACAGATTAAAACTTTGGTTAAATTAAAACCAGATGGTGGCGTATGAGGAAAAGTTAAGGGATCAGCAAAGTTGTAACAATTCATCCTAAGGGGGACATTAATGTCTTCACAAAATTTCATGGCAATCCATCCAAAGGTTGTTGAGACATTTCACTCAAAACCTCATGTTGGCGCTAGAGGAAAAGTCAGGGGATCACCAAAGTCAGCGTGATTCATCCTCTGGGCACCATGAATGTCTGTACAAAATGTCATAGCAATCGATCCAATAGTTGTCGAGATATTTCAGTCTGGATCAAAGTGGTGGACCGACCGACATTGCCATCCCTAGAGCCACGTTGCCAGCATGGCAAAAAAAAAGTATGTCAGTGGAGGTCAATGGTTGTGAATTGTGTGGAGAAATGTTTGACTGTGAACACCTTTTGGCTCACATAATGGAAGCGGCTGCATGTGAACATCCTGTTATATCTCACAGCTTTGCCCCCCACCCCCACCCAGGATGTCCACAAGGGACTGTGTGTGCTTAGCTGGTTGCCTGAACAATGACCTTAGTGCACCACAAAGGTGTTTTCAGTTAGCCTGATAGACCTCTACAGAAAATGCTTGACTGTCCTACATTATACACACCAAGATCTCAAATCAGGTCGGACACCAGTCAAGCATTTGTGTAAAAGGGTTGTCCTGTGTCCAGTGACCCGAGTAGACGGCCCACCTCCCAGGTCAAGGTGTGAAAAGAAAAGCATCATCATGGCAAGAATCACCACAGCTGTAGAGTGCTATTCAATGTGATGCCATATACTCTAAGCTCCTCCCACTGAAAAACCTTCCCTGAGAAGTATGAAAAAGACTTTTTCTGTATTTTTTCCTACTTTTTTCTAAAAAAAAGAAAAAAAAAGTTAGGAACATCACCCAGAGCTCCCCCGCTAATGGGGTCCTATCTATTATTTCTGAGTGCTCTGCTGTGCTGGGTGGTTTGAAACCATTCCTAGAGGAGACAGCATCTCACTTTTAGTCTTCTACTTGTCATCTAGATGCTGTCCCAACTTAATTCCTACACCATAAGTCCTTCTATATTATTAATTATTTGCAGCTTTTTGACAGTGAGTCATTCTCTTTTTAGTTTTCAAGATGCCCAAGTTCAGCCCCTGCACTGATAAAAAGCTTGTCTTGATTTTTGATCTTGTCACTAACTACTGTATGTCCCAACTTCTGAGCTCACATTCCTATCAAACCATTGATCCTGGCACGTGCAATGAATGCACAAGGAATCTTGCTTGGGTAAGTTCAGTTTTGGGGGATTGTGCCAACATCCCTGCTTACTCACTCAAGAGTGAGAAAGCGGGAGTGTTTTTACATCTCGTTGCTGAGTTTGAGGGTATGAGAAAGGCTCAACTGCTTGCAGTCACCTGGAGGAAGTGTTACTGTAATATTATGCATTCATGAACCTGTAAATCTTATCAACTTTCACATTCACGGTCCAACTGGACTTGTTGTAAGACTGCCAAGTCAGTATTGCCATGTGAGATAGCAGTTTTGTTGTTTTTTTCTCTTTTTTTTCCACTTTAGACAGCTATGTGGCAAACAAAACATTTTGAGTTACTTTTGTTAGAAAATATATTAATCAGCAGATAAATTAAAATGTGTTTCCCTTACTTTTAAGAAGAGTTTCTGAATCTCTGTATGAAAAGACATAAAATGGCCTATTTGACAGCCTCTGGGCAGGTAGGACAATTAGTAATTAGAGCTGAACTGTCCTTTTTAAACTGGTGCTGACATGAACACACATGAGTATCACACATACAACACACAATACACAGTCAGACATCTCACACAGACTAGAGTCATGTTAATACAGATTATGCACAGAGTTGATATTTGGCGTCTACGCTCTGATCTCATCAATCTCCACAAGCTCACACCAAGCTCAGCAGAGATCGCACAGTGATGATAAACCTCCTCCAAGACCACATCAGATACAGAGGCCAACACCAGATATTATGTGGACGCCATGTGGTGTGGTTATTTCCCCGAAAGAGCAACTCCACTCAGTGCAGAGAATATATGATTTAGTGCACTCATATGGATTAATCTAAACCCAGCAATCCATCTGATTTGCAGCAGCTGGCTAAGACACATCCACTGCACATACAGTAATTATTCACTCACCAGCATATTGAAAATCACAAATTCATTGCTTGGATCAGACAATGATAAGGAGCAGAAAACCATCTGTACATGGAAACAAGCTTAAGGTTGACAATGAGTACGGCTGTAGCAGCAGCATAAACCATATAGAACAGGAGCAGTTATTGTCATATGAAGAATAGGAAAGCAAGATGTCACATAATCCCATTAAGTTAAGGTAAAATATTTATCTAATGTTTGGCTGAACATGAATTGTGTGGAGAAACTATTAATATGATTATCTATTCTATCTTGAGTTTTCTATGAAGCCATACAGAGAAATAATCTAAATTTGCTGTGTGCAAGACAATAGTTTAAATCCCTAAAGAGCATACATATTACACATATACATATAGAGACCTGAGTTTGTACTAACCCAATAGGAAATGCCCTAAACAACAGCAACAACCTATAGTGAAAAATATGTTGCAAAAACAGTTTAGCCCATAACGTTCATAATATTCCAACATCATATTTCACCACTTGTAAATCAACAGTGTGAAAGCATCATAATGCACCAGCCAAACAACTACCAAATGAAAACAAATATAAGCCACAACAAGAAATTAATTCATAATAAATACCGATGCAAACAACGCACAGCGACAGATGGCAGCAGCAAGCAGACATCAAGATATCAGCCATAGCAGATCAACACTAGAGCCCAACCAATATTAGTTTTTTTTTTTTTTTACATAAAGATATAACATAAGCAAACATTTTTGACAAAGATACCTTAAATTAGGTTATGAAAGAACTGAGACCAAGATGTGCACTGAGCAGGACCTGGTACTGGGTTAAACTTGTCAGGCTCTCTGGTGGACAAACTAGGTAATGGCGACACAGTATTTAAATGTTCCCAAACAAATCTTTGGCATTTAAATTTCTTATTACTAATTGGCCCTCATATACCCCAATAAGTATATTTTTAATTTTTTTAATAAGCTAAAATTAGCAGATAATACCATGTCAGTGGGAATTAACACGCAGCACAACTCTGGGACAAGACACTTACCTTTGTAGAGTGAATCCATGATCCCCTGCATCTCAGCAGTGCTTTAGGCTAATACTGCAGCTGATAGTCAAGTCAAAATGCCTGCTGTGAAAGGGTCTAGAACCAGAAGAACCTCAATTTTAGCAATTACTTATATTATTAATATCTTGACAAGCTGTTAGAGGAGAGAGTTTTAGTTGGCGACTTAACATACATCATGTATATAAAGTGATGATATTAGCTTAATTCCACAAGTTGGCCAAACTACAAAACAAAACATGGCTGGTTAATAAATTCTCGCTCGGTCAAAGATAGTTTAATCAAAGACGACACACCACTCTGTATAATTTTGATGTTTGTAAAGAATGAACTGTGTCTTTTTGCTATTCAAAAACACTAACAAAGTGGTGAGTCTTTCACTACATAAACGATCTACGTGATAGCGTCACGTCATTTTACGTCACGACAGTTAGCAGCAAGCTCACCTTGTTGAGCCTAAATGGCTGATATCTGTGTTGTGGGAATATTCCAGTTAACACGGAAATGCAGCATATAATTTTATCATCATGGTTTAGGGTTGTTACATTAATAGCTGTGAATATTGCTGAGAAATATAGTGGATTAAGAAAAATATTTCCCTCTGAAATATAGTTGAGTTTAAATATAAAGTAGCAGAAAATAGTTAAAATAATTAAGTACATGTACCTCAAAATTGTACTTAGGTACAGTACTTGAGTAAATTAATTAAGTTACACTCCACCACTGTTACTGATATCTCACTGAACAACAACAACATGCAACACTATATATTTATATATGGGTTATTTTTGCATTATGCATAGTTATGTATAATGCTATGTAGGCCACCAGGCCTTTTGTTTGTGGAGAATAATTGCAAATTGCCGCAGTGCTGGTCAGCTAAATTACAGTTAGATATTTTCCCCAAACTGTTCAGTCCTACCTGAAATAGGAAGCAGACTTTATTCTATATAAAGTAACTGTCCCAGTCCAGCAGCTTCAGCACACTGAGAACAGTAGAGAGGGGGAGATAGTGATCATCTGGTTGCAGAAGGCAAATGCACCACATGGCCGACAAGAGTACATTACACTGAGGCTACTCCTCCGAAAGATATGAATGATTATGAATCTGATCAAGTCAGCTGACACCGGGAGATGTTTGGTTTTAAACCTCTTAGTCCTGAGTGCTAGGTTCAATACTGTACCGAACCACTGTGATTACTTCTATCATGAACTTAGTAACACATAGTAACAGAAATTCATAGATAATACGGAGAAAATGGACTGCGTGAGAGTGGGATAAACAGAATGAGAATAGAAGTTTGCATCCCCAGCCAGTGTAGCAGCTCTGGCACAGCTGTTAACGGTGGAGAGTGAGTATCTCAAAGTGCAGTAGGCCAGTGTACAATAGGGCCAATCAGGCGTCAGAGCACACAATACTGAGACTGTCCTTCTTAAAGTCAAGAATGACTTTCGTCTGGCCGCGGACGCTGGATGATGTTCAGCTGTAATCCTCTTAGCCCGGAGTGCAGGTTTCAACTCTGCACCGCTCCGTTTTGATCGACTGCTCCAGAAACTGGCTGTAAGGCTGCTTACATGACTTCTCTCCTCTTGATCAAAAATCAAACATTTTGTGCCTTACGTAAGTCACATGTGGTCAAGAGTAAACTCTGGGCCAAAACATGTTTTTGTGCATACATTACATCATACATTTTCTTCAGTGTCTGTGGCTTTTGAAGCAGGGATTTCATCATATCACACGCTGTAGTGTAGTGTGTGACTGAGAACAGATTGACATGGATATATTTAATCTACTTTAAATCAGTAGAGTGTCAGAGCACAGTTTGAGACCATTAGGAGACTTACCTTTCTAACATGAGTGACACTTTTAATACCGGTGTGCCTACACAGATGTCTGAGCAAGTATTCATTTTGAACGAATTCATTCAACAAATAAAGTATTGTTTCAGAAATATTGTGAAATCTGAAGAATTTCTACCATAGTATTTTAAGATTGTGCAGTGCAGTGTATATCTCATATAACGCTGGTGAGAAATATGTGTGGTGTTGTAGCGTGAGGAGTGTAAGGCTTGTGGTTGGGCATTGTGTTGTTGAGAGGGAGAAAATGGAGCAGTCCTCAGGAGTAGTGGTTGATATTCTCAGGAATGCTTTCAATTAAGGACTTCTCTGTTTCCCTTATTAATTAAAGCCTAAGCATTTGGAAAATTAAAACCATATAGAGGGAGAGAGAGAGAGAGAGAGAGAGAGAGAGAGGGAACAATGACTTAAGTGTAGGTGGCTTGTGCCTTGAGCCTTTTGTGTGTGTGTGAGTGCACATTTTTAGTGTTCACATAATGACAGTCAAAACAGTCAGGAGGAGGGAGGAAGCAGGGCGGGGAGCAGGACTCAGAAAATAAAGGAAAAACAAAAGAGATTCTTGTCATTCTCGTCCTTATCTTCTTCTCCTCTTCATAACCTCAACCTGTTTATCTGACTTCTGTTGCAGATTCCTGATCCATCATGGTTTAATCTGTTTTTTATGAGCCTGCCTGTATGCCTCTAACACCTCTCCACTCTCTCTCTCTCTCTCTCTCTCTCTCTCTGTGTGTGTGTGTGTGTGTGTGTGTGTGTGTGTGGCAGGGGGCTGGTTACAATGAAGAATGAAGTATTTATTTGGTTATCGTCAATTCCAAGTCACAAGACTACTCAGTGTGTCCTTAGAGACCGCGGCTGATGTAGCATTCATGTAAATCCTCAAGGCAGGAATACTACTGACAACATGTTGCCATGGTATTTATTGACAAATGCTTTGCAGGGATGGTTCCACGGTATTTGTCATCATTAGAGATAAGATTTTTGTTCGGCGGGCAGCTTACTTGTAAACCAGCAGAAAGTAGTGTAGGGACTGGTGGATGTAAGCCAGCATAACAGAACTAATCAGAGAGATAATCACTGGCTCCAACACATATACAGTATACTGTATACTATATATATATCTCAACAATATTTCCTGTGTACAACCAACTCTGTCTGCAACATCTGCAGCCATTAGTGATGCTTCTTTTCTTTTTTATTCCTTTATTCAAGCAGGCAAAAGTTTCACTGAGATTAAAATCTTTTTCAGGAGAGATTTGTCCAAGAGGGCACCATAAAACAGTGTAACAACAACAAATATGATGCAGACAATATAAACAAGCCATTAAAAGTGCCCCACACTACACAATAGGGTATAGAGAGTACTGTATACAGTTCAGGTGAACTTTAACAGGTATTTGAATTTTCAGGTTACCATATAAATAAAGTAAAATACAAAAGCTTTGACTGAGAGTTAGGTCGAAAGTCAGGTCTTAAAAACTGACGAATTCATCAAGAATAGTCACCTCAGATGATTTCAGGTCCTTCTGTGCACTGTTCCAGGTTGAGGGAGTGGCATATTTAACCCCTCAAACCTCACTGACCTGCCAGTGGGTCATTACAAACCCACAGAACTTGATTTAAAATTCTAGTCAAGATCCCAAAGTTTCCAAAGATACCAAATATTTCAGGTTGAAATTGAGAGAAATTAGCATAAAATGATGCACATCTAGAATACTTTCTTTTGATGGAAATATTCTACAGAGAGTTTGAATATTTCACTCGAGTGCAGACATTATACGGCTTCAATGAAGAGTTGGAAAAAGCTGATACAGAATATATATCGTATTGTCAGACGGCAGGTGAAATGTCAGACATCAGTTGATTGTATGTTTACTGTTGCCCAAGAAGGACTTCTTGTGGACATGCAAATTATGACCTCTTTCTGTCAGGAGCAAAGACAAACCGCGGAAGTAGCGTGACCTCTTCAAAATCTCGTCAAAAAAAGTCTGTAACATTGACATTTGCCACTTTTTACAGCTCACTTCCCACAAACAATTACTGTTGTTTTCTTTTAACCATGACCAAGTAGTTTTTATGCCTACACTCAAACCTTAACCACAGCAGTGGCAGATCAGAAAGCATTCATATGAATCTTTTTTGTTTAACAATTTTTATTGGTTTTCTTTGCACACCAGAGCAGATATAAAACATAGAAATGCTCATACAACAGTCACGTGAAAAAACAGGTACTGTATGATTTGTGGCTCATCAGCTATCTACTAAATAGCCCAGCAAGTCCATTTGTGTCCATTCATAAGGGACCAAAACAGTCCTCGAAGTTGTGTGGCAATATAAAAGAAGAAAGAAGGTAGAAGGTAGTCCGTAGTACAAGAAAAATTTGATAATAACAACAGTAACAGCAATGGAAAAACATCCCAAACTAGAAATATATAGATTTAGATATAGATCCTCATAAATTATTGTGTTGTTCCTTTGAATGAGTATTTCATTTTAGGAAATACATAGTGTCTCCAACCAAGGAGTATACTGTAATCCTTCTAGCACTTAAGGAGGTAAATGCTATAACCACTTGAGCTTTGACTTTAATGGAGCAAGCTTCTGACATAAATCCAGATATATCACACAGGGGAGAGGGTTGGGAGCGATTGTTCAACAGTCCAATGAATCTTGAGCATGGAAGTTCATCCTCGACCTTGGGATGAGTATGCGTGACAAAACTTGTTTGAGTTGAGATTGTCTTGCCATTTCATTATTTTTCCAGCTAGTAAGTGGATCATGAGTTCAGATTATTTTGTCACACAGTCATTCGAATTGTTTTTGTAAGAGTGATTTATAATGTTTTGGAAGACAAACAATGTTGTCTTGTTCATGGGGACATCACATCCGGAAATGCTCATATGGGTCATTTTTAAAGGCAGCAACAAATGACATCTGCACACTAAAAATCACTGGGTCAAAACTGACCAAGTCAGTATAGCAATACCTGCAGAACGATGGGTTAACTTTACCCAGTAACAATGGGTTGTTTTGAACCAGTGTTATTTTGTATATTACTGTTGTATTTGTTTGTTTTTTTGTTTTTTTACGCAAACTAAAATATGGTTATTTTGACACATCAAGGTTTTACCTTAAAACTGTCATAAATGTATTGTTAGTCTTACAAAACATATAATTAACAATCAGTAACAAATAGTGATGTGTAAGTTTAAAAAGAGCCGTATAGAGTATATTATAGCCATTAGAAACTATACCATATTTTAGTTGAATAAGAAAAAGTAACACTGATACTGGGTCCAGTTAACCCAGTATTGTGTTGGTGCTATATCGACCTAAAATTGTAAAACATCATGACAGAACAGGTCATTTTGGTTTAGAAACGAACTCTGGGATATTAGTTACACAAAATCAGATTTTCTTTGATGAATCATTCAAGTTCTCATAATGAGGCTGAACCTGAATTCACTCTGAGTTCAAACCAGCACGTTATCAGAAGCAGAACCTGCAGGGAGCCCATTGTAGTTTAATCTCTTCTGTGTTCTTGCTCCTAAAACATAGGCAACAGTGCTTGCATGAGTTTGAATGTGGCTCATGCACAGCTGTCACAACATGCCTCAACTTTCTTTATTGCATGCGAAAGACTGACTGAATTCTAAAGAATGAATTCTCCAGAAGTGAAGGGAATCTATCCATAACTTGCTGGTTCATGATAAACACAATGAAGCTGTGAATTTCTCATACCCTCTGCTAAAAACTCCCAGAAGAAAGCGATTCAATTCAATACTCATTGTCACTCACTGTTTCTCTCTACAGCTTTTCTCAGCTCCCCATCCGAGAGCCCATTAATATCTGAAGAAAAGTGATGGAATTGAAATCTTTTTTTTTTTTTTTTTACTGGACAGAAAAGCTGTCAGCAGATTATGTGGGAGGACAGCGAGTTGACAAGATTTGTCAGTTTTCACTCTCTTCCTCCCTCCCTCCTGCTCACACACACACACACACACACACACACACACACACACACACACACACTACTCAGACACATCCGAGCAGGGAAAGCCCATCACCCTTACAAGCTCTAACCAAATAAATAAGAAAGCCATGAAGAAGGGCATAAGGATAAACATGCTGATTTACATGTATTACACTCTATTTGCCTCTCTTTCTCTGCTCATCATCCCTGCCTTACTTGCAGCGTTTTGTTCCCTCCATCAAACCCTCTCTGCTTCTCATTTTCTCCATCAGTCTGTCTACTTTTGTCTCACTCACCCACTCTCTAACTCTGTCACCTCTCCTTGTCTCACATCTCAGTCCCCCCCCCCCTTCCTGCCAGATGCCTATGATTCACATTCAAAGTGTTTATACCTCCCGCTGCTCCTCTCTTTCCTCCCACCCTCACGCTCTTACCTCATCCTCATGGCTTCTCCTTCTCTTTCAGCTCTGCTCCTCTCTGTCTCTCCCTCGCTCCTCTCCACTCCTCATTTCTACTTCTTCTTCTCCCACTGTTTTTCTCCCCCCTCCTGTGCCTCTTAGATAACTGTCTTCACTGCTGACACTTTCATCACTGTAAGACCAATAGAAACGGAGGAGGGTGCAACACCCATCCATGTCACCCTGTCACTCCCTCTTCATCCCTCTGTGTGGATTCCTCCCATCTTTTCTTCTGCAGCAGCTTTCTGAGATCCATCACTTCCTCCATCCTTGTCAAGTAAATCACCTCCTCCCCTCCTTGTTACTCTGGGAGACTTTTTCTATGTTCTGCTGTGACAAAGTTGCTTCAACGTCTTCTCACGATGGCCTCAATTGAAGGCTCTCAAGTTGTTATATACTGTATAGGGTTCAGCGGTAGACCAAAATAGACAAGACTATTATAGAAGACCCTTTTTTCAACACATAATGCATTAACATGAAAGATTTTGAGCAGGAATTATGCAGTTATGTGTTCGGCTATAATGCAGCATTGCGTCATTGTCTCATTTTGAATTAATAACCTGTAGTTGTGTCCTTTATCTTTCCATAGGTGGCAGTGAGGGCTAAATAAATAAGTCTCTACCTAACCCGAGGCTGCTTTTCAGGCAATTAACGACCTTCTAGTGACCTTCTTGTGAGAAGAAAAGGAAACAAACTTTAGTGAAAAACTTCTGAATTTGTATTGTAAGTGAGGTGAGCAACTCACACCTTTTTCCCCATATGTACTAGTTTAAACTTACATGTCAGTATTTGTTACTGATTGTTAATAATATGTGTATCCTTTGCAGTTTTGAATTAAACAGAGGGACAATAGACAAAACCAATCAGATTCGACTATGTAAATTCTTAGTCGGGGACACCCCTGCTTTTACCTAAGCATGGAAACATGGATTTGGATTCTTTCTTTTTTTTTATGTGTCTTTGGACAAATGTCTGTTTTTAAAATGTCTCAAAATCCTTAACGCAACATGAAAACAAGCTACAGTCTCAAGAACAGGCAACAAACAGGATGAAGCCGTCGTCTATGATTTGTGCTCTCTTTTGTGCTCTAACTTGTCTTGTATCCCTCGAAAAACTCCCTTGATTTATTACCTATGCAGGAAGATATGAACAGATGTTGAGGATGCTGCTGGGCTGCGTGTTTGTGCACTTACTGTATGCGTCATTGGAGTGAAAAATTTCATTATTATATTTTCAGGATATTTTGATATTGTGACAGCTATTTTTTGGTTTTGTTTTTTTTCATTATGTGATGGAATAGTGTTAACTTCCAGTGTATTGTCTATATAGAGTACTAAGTGTAATAAATCTGTTTTGTCTGCATTTTAAACCATTAATATGCCCTACTAAATAAAGGCTTTTAACTTAACCTTTCTCCTTGCTCTGCCCAGGATTGTATGAAGAATGTTTCTTTTCTGAATAAAAATAGTTGTTCACGCTAACAGTCTTTGTTGTTTAAGCACTTCAGCCTGATGTAATATTTGGCTTCACTGCAGGCAACATATTAGAGCATGCAATAACCACATTCAACGTCCTCACAATCACTTCATGCTATGTGAATGCTGCGTGGCTGTTTTTAAAGAGAGCTCAGAGAAACACGGTGCCTTTGCTTTTCATACTATTTACTACAATTCACAGTGAGCTTAAGTCGCACACAAATGCAAACACACACTTGGGTGACTCAGACAATGTGCTCTGGTGATACCAGATTTTTTTTTGGGGGGGGGTGAGGGGTTTACAGCAGACAAATACAGCTGGCCGTGCTTGTACACTCCACTAAACCATTTGTTCTGCAAACACACATGCTCCAGACACAAAAACAAACACGCACATCCACAAATGCCCACATGCGCATGAAGATGTTCACTTAACACCAAGTTCTGTCAAAATAAATCCAGTCTAGTCATGATCACTTATGTAACATTTCTCAGTTGAATTGCAATAATTTTCAAAGATTATGTTTTACAGTTCATATGAATAAAGAACTGTTAATTTAGTACAGTACAAATGGTTGACATATATTATAATCTACAGCCCAATTATAATTTTTACTTTTGTTTTTATGATTTTACTATGTTATTTTATTTAATCACCAATATCATTTTATGTGCTGAGATTAAAATAATGCTGATCTGATAAGGTTCCAAACAGCTTCCATATGCTGACTGACTGCTGAGCCATGTGCATGTTTTGTCGCGCAGGCCGTCAGTATTTCCATATCAGCCTTTTCAACACTAATAAAGATTCCTCTATTTTTGGCATAGGAGACAACTGACAGAAAACTGACCCAAGTTCTTCTTTCACGTAACAAAACGCTGTCCATTAGAAAGTCGAGCAGAGGCATGCTGTGTGAAGAGAAGCTCCATCTGGCTCTGTCTTCAGTCCTCGTTATATCTGCCTGCCCAGTGGCCCAGTACCACCCAGGCAGATATTTACTGATGACAACTAACTTACTCCACAGGCCGGGGAACTTTTGTCCATGCTCTCTCCTAGGACTTCTGGGTAGCTGGCACACACCCACACACACACACACACACACACACACACACACACACATACATATAAACATGCCTCTCAGGTATTACTCTTTAGATTATACACACACACACACATATATAAATCCACACAGACAGACACACACATTGTCTCTAGTGAATTGTCCCAGACAGATAGTCTTGCTGCCTCATAAATGCTAACCTACATTGTATGTGCGTCCTAGTTCTGCCTGCTGGTCTGCATAACCCCTCTATCTTATGAATGTGAACAGACACACACACACACATAAAGAACCTCTTGAGTAGGAGTATTGTTCTCTTGGCTATAAAGCAGGTAACTTAATGAGTCCTCTAAGCCAGTTTTACCCTAAATTATTTGTGTTAGTGCCACAGAAATCAAGGATATCTCATGTAAGGGAATCCTCTGTGTGTACACGGTGTGTGTGTGTGTGAGTTAAAATACTGTATATAAAATATCATGGCTGAAATACTACACATTGTAACACAAGATATTTAATGTAACTAAATCGTGGCTCTGTTGCACTACATCGGCCTTTTATCACCTTAAGAGTATATTAATTAAAGAACGTATGTCTCAGCAGGATTTAGAAAAACTTGTCAGCTTTTATCCTCAGTAGGCTCGACTACAGTAATGGTGTCTTCACAGGTCTCTCTAAAAAGTCGATCAGACAACTGCAGCTGATTAAGATAGCTGCTGCTAGATTTCTAACTAAAACAAAGAGGACCGCATCACTCCCCATTACAGTGGGATGGCTATCACAACATGCTGCTACATGAATATAGTGCCCTATACCTCCAACCACTGCCACCCATTTTACTGGTGTCTTGTTGGGCTGAGCATCATATATTAATCAAGACTTCAGTAGAGGAAAGCTTTTGTCTAAATGCTTTAAACCAAGGATTATGGGTTGGTTATATTTCAGTGTATATATATATATATATATTTACAAATGCTAGTGATGTGACACAGCAAATACACATGCTGGGAAGTGTACCTACTGCACTTACTGCTTCGCTTTAGACTACGAAACCCCTACACCTGACTCCACTTTTTATTGTAGCCCTAACACTTATTCTAACGGCATACTCAACCCTAGGATCAATTGTAACCCAGACACTGAATATCTCAACTGCTCTGAGTATCACCTGAAACTCAGCGAACCCTTCATAATCACTTGATGCTAAGTGGAGTGTCAGCACTGGACTATCCAAAAATGTCCAAATGCTTTACTAACTTCCACCTCCAGAGAGGATTCAAATTCAGCTGCTGACTGCTATCAAGATCATGAATCGTTTCATTTTAGATTTAAATTATCATTATCAATCCTGTGCGGGCATTTACAAATTGGGGGTTTAACATTTTCTGAAAATAGATGAACAGTAAAACTTAAAACATGATGCGTGTCTTGTGTACAAATACAGAATTATGGAATTATGAACCACTTTCAGTGCAGTGCTGCACTTCCTCTGACTGCCAATACAGTTTATGACCGCTGTGTGTTTCTCATCCCTTACCTCTGTGTATCTTACAAACACACACTTAGCAGAAGGAGGTGTGTCACTGATTGAAGCAGCCTACTCACAGCATGTTGCCTTCTGACTCAGTGCGTTGGAAACATAACAGAACCATAAATTAGGCCATCATTTAGCAGCCACACTGATTAATTATTACCTTATACACAGTTTGAGCCCGCTCTTGAATGCAGCACACAACATACAGTATGTATTTCCTCTGCTCTCTGGCTCTTTGGTCCTCATAACTGTGGTCAAAGAGATTGGAGGAACGGACAATATCCTTTGTGAACAATGTCCTCTCGCAGTCTTAAGACAACACAATAAGTCCCTATTCCCCTGAACACCCTCACTACAAGACTATCCATAATGAAATATGTTATTATTCCTCTGCGAAACACCTCTTTCAGCTTGCCTTTCCACAGTATGATAACCTTCCCTCCAATTATGTCCATGCTCCAGAAACACGCTGCGAGAAGAGAGTTCTTTGTGTTAAAGTAATCTACTGTGACTCTCGAGCGGGCGCAAAGAGAACCGCTGTATTTAAAAAAAAAAAAAAAGACAGAGTAAGAATTTTTTAATGAAAACTCCTCGTGAATGATTTCAACATTTCATTGGTTTCTAAGTGAAATGGAATGCCTGATTAAGCCCAACTCATTAGCAGACGGTTATGACTGAAGACTGACCAGAGAGGATCTCGGTTATATTATCACAAAAAAGGCCAAATTTAAAAAGGAAAAAAATGGTTAGGGTTAGGGCCACTTACAGAAGATTAAGAAGGCTAGTACTGTTAAAGGGTAAAGCATATCCAAATTTACACTCGCTTTTTTGTATCAATTTTTATTCCTCATTTTATGGAACAACAAATTTATTTTGCCACTTTTTGACATGTTTGAGCCTTGATGAATATGGATGCTTGCTGTCAGAATCAAGTTCGTAAGATTTCAAGCATTGAAATATCTGAGAAATGATAAATAAACATTTCAGTCGGGACACTCACATTAAGGTTTAGCCGTTTATCACAACAATAATATGCATTTTAGTCAGTGGCGTTGACACTGACGTATCTCAGCATTGCTGTATGCAGACTAAATGTGTATATGGACTGCCCATTGAGAGGGATAGGTCGAGGACATAGATGGTTGGATGATGTTTGGTACATGTGACTATAAAATGACTTCTGTGTGCCTGCCTGAACTGCCGTGAGGCTCCATTGATGATGCTGAAAAGCTGTGAAAAGCTCACATAATGAAGTTTGTAGCTAAGCCCAGGAAGCTAAAATACATTTTTCTTAGAGGGGATATCAGAGTCTTACAGCTTGTTTCTATATGCACAGGGCTGTTCAGCCACATTTTCATGCTTAACTTTACATATGTGCTATAAATAGGACTACACATAGTTGTTTTTTTTTTTTCATTTAAAAAATCCCAAATTGTGTTCAAACTGATTGAGTTTACAGCAAATGTTGCATTTTTTTCCTTCTCTTTCAAATCCCAGGTATGTTTGCTGGATTATGCAGAAGAAATGACTGATACATATTTCGATATCTCTCCAAATTGTGCCATGCGCCTTGCTCATGGGCTAAACAGAGGGCTCGTGCGTTGCTACATTTAGTTATTACAAGAAACCCGAACACAAAATATTAAAAGCTAGAACAATGCTTGGTACAAGACACTGGAGCTTAGGGATAAATCAGCTAGACTGCTGTTTTTTTTTTTCATTGTATTCTTCATTAATAACAACCAAGGCAAGTATCACATACTGTAGGTGCGTCAAGAGAATAGCACATTAGGATCCATGGAAAGAGAATAAGAGCAGCAAAGTGGTCCCAGTCTAATGGAGATAAAGTGGTGGTTGAGCTGAAACAGTTACAGTAAATATGCAACTTCAGACAGGAAGTGTACTGTCAGTCCTGCCCCGCTCGCCCACCACTGGTCGGCTTCTTCCTCCAACACTTGTCAAGGGTATGGCATCCATAGTGCCTACAAAAGATACTGAAAGAAAGATACCAGCATTTGTCAGCACAAGCACTCATCTCCTGCCAAGACGTTTGGAAGAGGAGGAGGTGAAAGAATGGACGACTGTCCATTAGCCAGTTACAGGACTTAATCATGTCTGGACAAATTACAGTTCCCATTGTTTTATTGTACTATGACAATTAATCAACATGCTATCACTAAACATGCTTTAAATAAGGATTATGTAGGCGTAATCTAATTTAAAGGCTACAGACATTTCAAGGAGTTTAGGATCAGGCCTACAAATACTAGCCAACATGATTACAGCCATATCCCTAAAACGTATCATTGGAAATATTCAGTATAATCTGTCATCAGTAATAACCAGGGATATTTGTGTAAGCACATGACCACCAAGGTGTGTGTGGAGAAGCGTGCATGTAGGCCAGGGTGTGATATGAGAACTTTATACTGGAGGTTTCCAAAATGGGAATTTTGAAATGTATAGTTTGGCTTTACTGCTCACTGCCTGAAAATCTAAGTTTTCACAGCAAAAAAAAGCAACCACCGTGGCTGAGCGTGATAGCTTGAGACGTCGGTCAATCAAGCACAGTATCACACAAAACATACCTGTCTTTAAGCTTTCAAGTCCTTCTATGTGATCAGTGATTACTCCACTAAGACATAGAGAAGTGAAACTGTCCCTAAACATGTGATTTTTGGAATACAAAACTGCCCTGTGGAGTTCATTGTAAATAAACATGGTTTTCAACGTGTATGTATTTCACCAAAGTGCATTGTGTGTATCCTTAAATGTTGAGTCCATTTCAAACCTCATGAAACACTTTTTTGAATGTTTTTAATTTTGCATTTTTATACATTCTTGCAGTCTTCTCCTCTTTTAGTGGTGAGATACAAATAATGTGGGCATACTGCTCATAAAAACATTGGTCAACAGCAGCATTAGTGGTGAAAAATGTCCACCATGTACTTTAGCCTCTACCTTTAAAATGTCTGCCCATATGTGGTTGCCACTTGATAAAATTACTTCCTAAAAGGATGCTCAGGTGTGTCCTCCAACAAAGCTGCTTTTTCTATTTTCCAACAATACTGGGACAGTCAGCAGGACGGAGTGGCAAACATCAATTTTTAGGACACAAAGAAAAGAAGCAGAAAGAAAGACATTTGTGACGGGAAACACGCTATCTGTCTTCTGCTTTCTCTCTCTGTTGTGCTGGGTTGTGCAATACGTTAGCGTAAACTGTATTTTAATGATACGTTGGTTACGTCTGTCAAATGAGTTCTGTAACTGTTATTGTAAGGATGCAGCAACATGAGGTCCAAGGTCCCTACAGGGACAATTAAATCTTGCTCTCCTCTCCTCTCTAATGTGACTTAAAAGGTGCCGCTGTAGTTCAACACCATCACACACAAAAGACCAATTTTACACCTTATGCGCTGGTGATAGGTTGTTGATTGGGGCTGTTTTTATTTCTGTGGTTTTCATCGCTTCCTGTGTGTTTGTAGGAAATTCATGACCACTTTAGCAGGCAAAAGGGAGATCCGAGGCTATAATGAGAAAAAAAAAGAAAAATGAGCTGAAATAATTGCAGCAATTTGAGAGTGTGATTGAGTAGTGGATGGCTTTGTGTGTGTGTGTGTGGGATTAAATATGTGAGCTCACATGCTACATGTGAGTGTGGGTAAAAATCACTATCTTTGAGCTGGTTGATATAATAGCAGACAGAAGAAAAGATCATTTTTTGCACATTAACTCCACTCTGACAGCCTCTACTCTCCAATCCCCCATTCAATATAAGCTTTCTCTTTTTTTAAAATCTAATTTAATACAAGGTTGCAAAATGTTCAGCAATCACCTCCTCCCGGGGTTGTGTGTTTAGGAATGTGGTCTGCAGCACTGTTGCTCGCTACCTCCTGCACTGATAATCTGGCTAAATAACGGAGCTTCAGACATGTGGTGCTTCTGTGATTAGCCACGTCCCTCTGGGAGAGAGATTTATGAGCTTCAAGCTGCATTGTTTTATTCTAAGTCAGATACCAGGTATTGAAAGCTCAATAGCAAGACTGTTCTATTATGTTCTCCTTTTCAAATGCCTCTTTTATTTTTTCCTATTAATCCTGCTTCAACGGTAACATTTAAAGGGTGTTTGAATGCTTAATTAAATAACCTGCCCTGTAAGCTTCAAGAAGCTCCTCCCAACAGCACTTCACTGATGTACCTGTGATGAATCCACACACACACACACACACACACACACACAAACACACACAGAGGAAAGAGCCTCCACACCCTCCAACCCCACTTCCTCACATTCAGTACGTACTGCACACTCAACATGTAACTTCTCATAGGGGTGTAATTACGTTTGTGGTGTAAACTGGGTAATTAGTGTCTCCACTTAGCTCTCAGCTGGAAACACGGAGAAGAGCGAGCAAAGCAGCAGACAGAAACATCACCACATCTGCTAACTCTGATTCCATAGCAGGATAATGCAGTTCCTACACAAATCATTACAAAACGCATGCTAGCATAATGAGAATTATCCATATGCTGTATAAACAATCATTGTTCCCGTTTTATGTTCAGCCCTCTCCTCCTGAAGCCCCCTTTGTGAGAAAACAAACAGTGCACAGGGGTGTCTGCACACTCATGCACAGTGTGTGGATGTGAAGATGGTGTCTAGAGAATCTTCCATCTAATATATCTGATCTGGTTAATTTAATCAGAATCAGCAAATACTGCATATGTTGAGCTGTCAGTTGCAATTTACGATTGCAAACTCCATCCGCTGATGAGGAGCTGAGTCCATGAGATGCAGCTGAAAGCTCTGGAAAAGGCTAATAAGCAGACTTTGAGTTAAGACTTTTCCAAAGGTCAATAAAGAACTTTCACACTCCCTAAAACGTATGAGAAACAAGAAGGCAATGTTTCACTATTTATTGTTTTGAATGTATTATTTTGCTCTCAGTGTCATTATGTTGTAATGATTTAACCAGTTACATATTTATGTTTTTGGCAATATAGTGTTAATATAATCCTCCTGTTTGCTTCTCATTACTCTCCTTGTTCCATGTTTTTTTTATTCTTAGGGAATGTTGCTTTCGCTTGCATGCTGTTGTTGTTGTGTGTGGTTTTATTTTTTGTATGATCCTTTGTTCCTGACTTGAAATGTATAGATAATGTTTTTTGGCTCCTTGGGATAAACACAGAATATCATCACCTTATAAAGTTGATATGGCAAATGTGTTATCAAACAGTGGTTTATTTACACATCCAGCAGATACCAACTAATATTTGTATTCATTTGGAGTCGTGTTTTTGGCTACCTGACAAATCTAAGTCCAATATTCACTCTCCTTTCACCTCTATTACTAGTCTCCTAGTCTCCACTAACTCTTGAGAGAAATATCTGGCTCTTTAGCTGCTAAATGCTCCACTGTGTTCAACTACCTTGTCACCAATGTCTGCCTGCCGTTGGTGCTGGGCAGGTAGTGTACAGTGGGTTTATCAGAGCTTTTTTGCTGAAACAGCTGGCTGTTGCAGAGATTGATAAAACCATAAAACCAAAACAATGACCTGAAAGCGCTCCCTAAAGCTGAAGGGAACTGCGGAGTAGGGTGATCATTCTCTGTGGGTTCATCACTACAACAGACTCCTTTCACATTATAATCTTTTATTTTTATCTTATTGGTTTAACAGAGATTGCACATTGTTAATATGAACATATTGATAAGAGCAGCTTTAAATAAATGTATACTTTATAAAAGACAGAAAGGGCAGATAAAGGAAAGGCTACAAATTTCATTTTGTTTTAGCGAGCTCTAAATGCAACATTTCCATGCGATTATGTGACTATATGCGTTTTACCACCAAGGCATGCAAGGCAATGTGAAGGTGGAAAACATCCATTGAACGTATGATTAACTGGATATGGAAAAAGTACAACCATCCTGGCAGGTGTATCTAATCCTGCAGATAGGCGAATCAAACAAGGAGGAGTTATCACAGTCATCTCTCTGAGATCAGATTAGAGGTTATGAAGACAGAGGTTTAAGACAGTTATCTACTGGCTCATCCTGAAGATACTACAGGTGCACACAGAGACGGCATCACGTAGGCTGACTGAAAAATGTGAGTAATTAATAAAAACATACCAAAAAATGAATTACATTTTGAAATACTCCTTCATATCAACATCTTGCATGGTTGTCAAGCTCCCACCACTTTAAGGGTACTGGGGTTTTACTAAACTTTGACTTTCTGGACAGTTTCTTTTGTTAGCAGGACCCAAATGCAGAAACCAGGTTGGAGACTGAAGGACTTCAGCAAACTCTATAACAAAACAGACAGTAGAAACATACATGCAGAAAACAGGTAGGTATGGTTGTGGCGGGTGGGTGGCCAAAAAACAGACAAGACAGCCTGGACAATCTGACAAAAGCCAGTGGCCACACTGTCAGCCATATATATATACAGAGACACTAATGGTGAAATGAGGTGCAGCTGGTGAGGCAGGCAGCAGGTCAACAAGGGCTAATGAGGGAATCAGCAACAGGTGGGCAGAGGTGGGAGAACACTGAGGGAGCCTGGTGGACAGGTGAGGAATGACAGTGGTACCTCCAGTCAGTGATGGTTCACTTGAAATATTACAAAAAAGAAAAAGTAAAATAACATATTTTCTCACTTACTCTAGTAGCCAAGCAGATAGTTTGGGTGTATTATTGAGATATGTGTCGGACAATACAATGGAGGTGGATTTTCATTCTTTCTTACTTTCTGTACTAGACATTGGGGACACAATATATTGCTGGTGATAGGTTTGGTATTCATCACATTATACCTGCTAAATATCAGCATGTTCACATGTTCACTTAGTCTTGTTTACATTTACTCACGTCTCCATTGAAAATTAGGTTGTTATTATTATTATTATTATTATTATTATTATTATTATTCTTTGTGGTGCTCACAGCTTTGAAAAAATACTGCCACTCTGAATAATCAGTTTTCACGGGAACTACTTTCTAGTGAAGAAATAGTCCCTATTAAAACTGTTGACAATGTGTGCTGTAGATTATCCTGAGTAACAGGGACACTGTTTCTGATGAAAAAGATGAATGTTGTCATGTGATTTTTCAACACTTAGCTTATCAAAACTATAACTAACCCTATTCTTATAAATCAGTGTGATGTAGAGTGTTAATTTGCCTTGGAAAAATGTATATCTTTGTCTTCTTTGTTGCAATTACAAACTTTCAAGCAGTGTGTTACTGAACTGCACATCCATGCACAGTACGGCCATTTAGCTTAGCTTAGGTGCAGTTTGTTTATGGTTCAGATCAGCGTCTTTGCAGACTTGCCATTCTACATGTCTGTGTTCAACAATTACAGAGGGAAACATCCATCGAAGAAAAGACAGCATGTACTTTGAGCCAGTAAAGTGACATTTTGTTCAGGCTGTTCACAGGTTGTTTTCCCACCTACTGATATCTTGTCCAATTACCGGAGACTTGACTGTACCTTAAGCGGGGAGAGGCGGATGAATAGCCGTGGCAGTAGCAATCATGAGAGGCAGTGCAATTTGGATGTCATGTATTACAGGTATTTGTGCTTATGCCACCCACCTGCCACACATCTAAGGTATATTGTGGCACAGCATGCAGCTTTGTTCTGTGCCAATTTTGTTGTTTCACCAAGTAATATAAGCATGGATGTATCGATGGGTGATTAATTTAAGGACAAATAAAAAACAGCAACAACATATAATCACTAGAACAGCTTTAATGATCCTTTGCATAGATTCTCCAAGTCTCTAAACTCTACTGGAGGGACAAACACCATTCTCCCATCAGCCCAAAATCACCCATGGCACACCTCTGACCACACCCAGGAGCAACAGACTTGAAGTGAAACACTGCTTTTCTGTCTGTTTATGTTTTTCTAAAGCTAAGTCAGGATTGGGGTTGGATAGTATTTTATTGAATCCAGTATTGAATCTGCCAATCAAATCTGTATCCATTCAAATCCTTCATCATAAATATTAATGCTGGGGTAAACTTTATTTTTTTGGTGTCATTGGGCAAAATTTTCATAACAACCTTTCAGAATATTGTAATTCAAGTTGTCTGAGCGAAAACTAGTCCTCTGTCCCTCCTGTTGACTCTGTTTTCAGGCTTTAGAAAATCTAGCCCGTGACTGGAGACTTTGGCCAATCACAGGTAATTTCAGAGAGAGGGCGTTCCTATTGGCTGAGCTGCAAATGCAGATGTGTGCACATCCCTTCAGACGGTGAAAGCCTGATTCAGTGGTGGAAAATCCTGCCAAAAAACCTGCAACTTAACTTAAATTTCCAACACCTCCTTTGCCTACAGCGGCGTATAGTACAAAACAGCACGTCCTGGCTCCACATGGAGCTTCGGGCTCATTATGTTCGATGCCATGGCACTCGTATTGATGAGTGGCAAAGAGACATGATGACAAACAGTGGGGAATAACTTTAGAGGGGGGACAGCAGCGTGTGTGTGGTGTACTAGCCTCTCATTCTGCTGTTAGATGGCGTAGCAGCTGCCTCTGCCTGGGGTGCTCTGCCCTGGGGCTGTGAAGCGCTAGAGGGGCGTCTTTGAGACGACAAGTCGTGGCAAGAGGGACCAGGGTCTCGGTGAGGCTCACGCCGTGGAGAGCGGGCCCTACGAGGCATGAGGTTTCGCAGGGCCTTGAACTTATGGGTTTGGTGGGAGGGGCTTAGGGAGTGATACGAGGCAGTGGAAAGAGAGACAGAAGGTTTTGCATAGGTTTTGCACAGGTTTTGCCTAGCCCAGCTAAGTTATTATTATAACTTAAAGTCCCCTAGAAGACTGTTTTCACATTCATTTGCTAAAGGGGGAAAGTTTCTGTGCTCACCTTAAATCTCAGTTCAGTGTACCTAAAGATGATTTTGCGATGTGACAACTAGTTTGGAGGCCAATCGTGGTCCAATATGCAACTTACACAAGTGTGATGTGGAAACTTCAGTTCCTCCATTCAGTGAACTGGACTTTTCAGTGAAGTAGGAGACATTTTGCATCCAGAAGTTAAACTTTTGAAACAAAACATATTTGTATCTTCATAGATTCTGGATTTTTCAATGAGGGAAAAGAGGTAGATGTGCTTTTAATAATAATAAAAGTAGTTTATTAAACTTAAAACATAAACCATGGAAAAACCATATCAAACAAATTGTTATTCAAAGGCAGAGTATTTTTATATGTCTTAAAACATATCTGGAGGGGATCTTTGATATTTAAGAACTGAAACTCAAATGACTGACAAAAAAAACAGCTTTGGCCAGATAGTTTTACCTGTTTGACATGTATCTAAAAATTGCTCTTTGCTAATAGAGTAAGAAAGAGGAGATAAACGCCAGAATGGTACCAACCCTATAAAATGAACACGTTTTGCAGATCATATGCTGCTTAATAAAACCTGAGAGGGAGAAAATGTGTCATACTAGCTATAGGCTCGTCTGTCTGTGACGTGAATAACTGTCATCCTACATACTGCGCTCTCTCTGACATCCATCTGTCACAGCGCGACTTTAAACATGGACTGTGGATGATGATCATCCTGGCTGGTTGATGCCCCCCTGAAAAAGAAAAAATGAACTTTATCCACTGGTTCTGTTTGCCGACGTTTCATCAAACTGCCACATATTCAGTCACGGCAATTCTGCAGCTCCCACACAAGGACATCAGTTTCCTCTTGAGAGAAGCTTTTTTGGTGAATCCACTCCCCAACTGTTCTCTGTATCACAGAGAGAGACCAATGCTTTAGAAAAGAAAGAGAAAAAAAAGCTAATTTGATTGATGATGACTGATGCGAGCGTCTACGACATCCTGATAATATATTTCTCATAATCACACCCTGTTTCCAACTGCACTTCAATTGTGCCACATGCCTCCAGCAATGAAATATCCAAAAGTCAGCTGCCACAGCGTGAGCGCAGCACTCTGCACCATTGATTCTTTAGAACAGAGCCCAGAGACACCAATTTGTCCGTCGACAGCAGCCACAATAGACCGAAATATAATACAGTGTTTTGAGTAATGCCTGCTATTCACACATTTTCCTCATTCTGTTTCTCTTAAATTTATGATTCTCCTGCTCTCTCGATATTGCCATTGCTCTCTTCACCAGCACCATACATGCAACAAGTTCTCATCCTATCTCTGAGGGGTGCTGAAAGGCATTCTGGGAAATAATTAACCAAAGAGGAAGTAGTCTACACCATGTCCCAGTTCAATTCTATAAACATACTATAAAATACTATATGCACCAATACAGTGCATGATTTTGGCAATTAGTTGAGTATGAAAGAAAATATTGTATTTTACCATGTACTAACTGTGCCACTGTGCCACACCGCTATGGTTAACGTTTGGTTAGCTTTAGGCACAAAAACAATTTGGTTAGTTTTAGAGAAACATTGGTTTGGGTTCCAATTACTACTTCGTTAAGGTTAGGGGATCTTAGTCATCATGGTTACAATAATAAAACAGTTGGTTACTGTTAGGGAACAACCGCCGTCATGGTTAAAAGAAATCACATTGACTGTCAGTTGGAAACGGAAAATGAACTGCTGTCTACCGTGTTAGTCAGACATTTTGTGGACCCTTCCATTCACCCCAACCACCTCCCTCACACAGTGCTCCCTCCTTTGTCGCTGATGGAAAAGAGTCACAATTCCTACTGCAGCTAGAGGGCTTAAATGTGTCACTTGAATGTAAACATATGTTGTTTTTGGGCATATGCTGATGCTTGGTTTTTCATGGGAGGACAGTCTCATAAAGCACCACCATGCACTTTTATGTCACTTTTTTATAAGCCGTAAGAAGCTGTCTGGATTACATTTGGGAGAATAGGATCCAAAACCAGCACCACCTGAGAAAAGAATCAAAAGATTGTTGGCATTTTCAAAGTCCCTCTCCACTCAAAAATGGGTTTTGCTTATTGTCACTTGGATGTTTGACCTTCACTGTGCAGAATGATGTATGTGCAGAGTTTGACACTAGCAGGCTGTTTCCATTCATCTGTTATGTAACTTACTGAAGTAGGAGACATCTTGTGTCCAGTAGTTAAACTTTTGAAAAGAACAATATTTGCGTTATTTATTATTTATTTATATTCATAGATTCTGGATTTTTCAATTAGAGAGATGGAGTAAATGTAATTTTACGATTTTTTTGTGGAAAAAACAGAAATTCAGACATTGTTATCATCTGCATCTTAAAACATGTCTGGAGGGGTTCTTCAATAATATTGTATTTTCCACTGTTTGGGTGCAAACTCAAAACATATTAAGAATTTGTATATTGCACACAGGTGGATCACAGCCATGGACTCAGCAGGATGATCATGTGTTTACCACATGAAGCTTTTTGTTAATGCCGTTTTAAGTTCAATGTCTTATCTGTTATAATGTTATTGTTATTGTTTTGTTTTTTTATCTTATATTATTGTTGGATATTTTATTCCATTTATTTTTGTATTATTTCAGTTGTCTGATGTTATTTGCCTCATTGCAGTCCTGAAAAGTTTTTAACCCTGGTTCAACCATGTAAAGCACTTTGTAACTGCGTTTTGAAAACTGCTGTATTAATAAGGTTTATTATTAATATTGTTACATTATTATTGTTATTATTAAAAAAGTATAATTACAACCCTTCATTACAAAAGAACTCCTGCAGCTCACTGGTCATGATAGACTGATGATATCTAAGATTATATGGATATCTAACCCCAAATTCACACACTGAGTGAATGAATGAATGAATGAATGAATGAATGAATGAATGGGCCACAAACAAAATGTCATGTCATGTCATTAGAAAGATGCAACAATCACATAAAGATTGTACACATAATGGCTTTAAAGAATAATATACCTAAATCAACATCAAATAAAACCTGATCGATTCATATCTGTGGTAAATATTCAGCCTAGTTTACAAATACATAATAATGCTTGATGTATCTAATGGTGTCAGTGCCACTGTGACATTTAATGTAATGCTCCAACGCCCTCTGACGCCAATCACAGCCTTCCTGGGTTCCTGCCAAATAAACACACCAATGTCAATTGACTCTGCTAGTTATACTGCACCTACTGGGACAGACCACTAACGTGCGCCTAATACATTATATGTCATTACTGCGTCCAATAATTTCACCATTTAAGTTACGATCCATCATGTGCCTCGATTCATGTTGTTCACAGCTTTATAAACTGGCTTCACGCTGGCAATTTAAAATCTTTCCATTTCTGAAGAGTTATCACGCATAAGTAAGGGCACAAAGCGTGCACTGTGCATGATGGCCTTGGTGTTGCCATGGCCTCTGGCTTTCCAAGTGGAGCAGAAAAAAATGTACATAAATGCCCTCAGGCCAAATCTGTTTATGATGGAGAGAGAGAGAGAGAGAGAGAGAGGGCAACAGGGAAGGTTTATTTAACTGGTGGTGGGCAGGAGAGAAACAAAGGCAGGAGAAGATGAGAGGCAGCGCGGAGTGGAAAAAGAAATCGATGAGGAGCTGAGGGAGAGATGATGATGATGATGATGCTGGTGGAAACAGTATGAAAAAACAACAGATACTGTAGGTGGACAGGAAAAGACAGATGAGGAGAATAATGGAATGAGTAGGGCGTTGAAGGGGGATTGGGTAATTTATGTAAAGAGTGGAAGGAGGCAAGAAGGGAGGGCTGAACAAAAGAAAGAATGGCCTCCTACAAGAGAGGGAAGTTAAGAGTTAGAGCGAGAAATCTGCACCTACAGCTCCGTGCTATGAACATGTAACATGAGAAACTGGAGAATACCTGTGCCGCTGCCACTGGAGCCCTTTTTAACAGGGATAACAGATCATACATTCATGCACCAGCACACACACTCACATGCACTCACACACAGAAAACAGAGCCTATAAATACCCTTGTGAGACTGACCGACGAGCACAGTCCTCGCCGAGCTTTGGGGAAAACACGATTTCTTCTTCCTGCCAGTGGATGCATGTTGTGGATTAAACAAGAATATTTAAGTTATGCACATCAAAGCACAACATGTAGATAGTTGATGAGATGCTGTGTGCTGGCTGAATTCAGTTTTTTTTTTTTCTTCACAAAACTTGAATCTGACCCCCCTGGAGCACTTTTATGTTCACATATTTGTTTGAGTCTTTTCAGATATAAAAACACAATATAAAGAGATGATGAGCCCTCTAAAAGAGCCAAGCGTGTGATATTTGAAGTTTGCAGCCTTTTCTTTTGGTTCAAACAAAGAAACAACTTCATTTGCTCTTTTGCTTTTGTTGTGTCATACTTTTCTACCGCAGCCTTTAGTTCCTCACTATAGACTCCTCAGCCGATTCAAATTTTAAGACTTTCTTGTCAAGACTTGAATAGATTAAAATGTTTTGATTATCAACTTGGACTTTACAAAAACATCTTTTTCTATTCCCCCTTTTTATTTCTATGCTTTGTAAATGCACTTCAGTGTGTGCATGTTTTGTCTTCCTAATGTGGCTATAATCCATACCTTTACATTAAAAATGTGAAAACAAAGAGACAATGTGAAAGGGCTCGCTCATAGTGATGAACCTACAGAGATGCTAACTATGTTCACATTTGTTTACTGTATTATTTAATATAAAATAAATTTCCTTGCAGCCATGGACCTGCAGCACACCTCTGCTGCAGGTGCCATTCTTCAAATGAAAAGTATCCAACAGAACCACATGTGGTTTTAAGAGGTTACTCTCCTCAGAGTAACGGTGACGTGTGAGGTGTGAAAAACCTAGGTATAATTCCTCTAATGATAATTGCTTTAGATTCGTGTGTAATTCAGCCGAGGCAATATACATTATGAAAACATATGAGGGGAATCATTACATGGGCACTTACTGCCACTCAAAATCAAGGTATTTTGAAGTGTAGGAGAACTGTACAATCTCTATCAGTTCCCTGTGTATATTTTAACCTGTATTACCCAGAAAGTCGACTAAGCATGGCTTGCTTTTTCAGAAATACAAAATAAAGAATTGCCATGGGAATCAAACGGCATTACATTAGATTTACACAAACATAATGAGCACATGGCTAAATAGCCCATAGCATTTATAGCCTCCATAACGTGTATATATTTCATATTGCTTATACATACAGCAAGAAAGAAGACATCTTATCTCACTTGTGATTCATAAATACAATTCATCCACGTGTTTGTTTGTGGTTAGTTGTTAGCCAGCTAGCTAAACTGCTATTGCTGTAACTAGACTGCTAAAGTGCATGTTATTCTCCTTTGGGCATTTTTGGCAGTCGTCAAACAGCTCCAGGTGCATGACATCCACACTTGAAATGACAAGTGTAAATGGGGCCACAGGTGTTTGCATCTATGCCTCCTGATTAAGACTGTGTGGGCGTGTACAGACTGGGCTTGATTGACAGCTTCCTCACTCTCCTGTTAGTTTTGTTGCACCTGTCACGGCGGGACAATTTACACCATTATTATTGTTATAGAGTTTGGTGTCATCATGTTATTCCCAGCATGGCTCCACCTAATTAGCCAGAGTGATTGAAAACACCTGTGTTGGTGCGCAGGGCCTTTAAGTGTAGGCATCCATTACATTGTAAGCAAATGCTATATGAATGCCACATGTGCACACAATAGACTACCTCAGTGAAAGGCAATATTCCAGTGTAAACGTTTGTAAACTGATGGTTTCATGGTTTGGTGGTGTGCAAAGTCTCTCTCACACACACATACACACACACACACACACACACAGAGGCAGACTTCACTGAACTACAGTGTGTTTTAAGATAAGACTGCGGTCAGATAGACTGTGATCAGGGCTACGACCTCTGAGATAACCGCAGCTCATTTCCATTTGCTGTCCTTGTAGCCTCACACACATTCTGCAGATAGAGACAAACTGCATATTCACCAGACTGAAGGTCCCACGTTCCCAGAAAGAAGATACGACAACCTTACCAGCAACTCAGTTCACTACTGCTTAGCACGTCACATTCAGATAAAGTTCTCTAAGGATAATACAAAAAATGTATTTCTCTTAATCTCTCCACTACATCTTCCTCTGTCCCATAATGCCTTGGGGCTGGCTGGGGCTGCAGACTGATTTGTCTCCATCTTAAGTCTCAATCACCAGCAAGGCTTTAAGTTGGAAATGACTTTCTGATCTCACTGACTCCTTTTTAGATTTGCTGAACAGAACACAGAGTTACATTCGCTGCACCTGCATATGTGAGCAAATTAAAAAAATGTCCCGATTCTTGAACCAGCAATGTTTCAGAGTAAAGCGAACCTCAGAAGTTGTTAGTGGTTTGAATTCTGTGGGACCATTTCCATTTGTTCATCAGTGACACATGAATCAAAAGCACCCTTTAATCATTCACGAATTGCCTTTTATACTTTTCACTTTGGGTTTAAAATTAAGTCTGTGTGAGTACATGTTAGGCCACTGCGTTTAATGCTTTAAGTCGGATTGTGTTGTCATTAAAAAGAGATGATTAGAGGCTACGGCCTCAGAACACTTAACAAAAGACAAAAGGGAAGACAGAGATAATAGGAAAAGTTAAGGGAAAGGTGACACTGGGATGGAAAGATCAGTGTGTGTGTGTGTGTGTTTTAATCTCCCAATCCTCCACACACAGCATGGCAGGCAGCAGGCAGGAGATGGTACTGATGGTGCTCAGAGTGAGAGGAGCAGGCGGCTTGCTGCCAACATAAATCAGTGTCATGCCCTTGAGCCACACCTTAGTAGAGGCACGCCACTGAAGCACTGTCCTTGCTTTCCAGTGTCTGAATGTATACTCACAGTGAACATAAAGTAGTCTGAAATGTTGATACACACATTTAATTTGAAAGTTATTTCCAAGTTCAGTGTAAAACAGCTATGCGTGGTGCATCTAAGAGCAGTAAAACGCCTGATTTATCAATGAAGTGTGTGTGATTCTTAAACAGAGCTTCTGTTTACCTTTTTAATACCACATTGAATTCAATTTAATACCCGTTTCATACCACGTCATGCCAGCCAAAATATGAAGGTATGACGGAAAACCAGTTGGGAAAACATGACCTAGGATTATTTATTATTATATTACATTTTTTCCGTACTTATATATCCAACAATAATTCCTAATGATATAATTAATTAAATTAACAGGACCTGGATCGAGATAAGCGGCAGAAAATGGATGGATGGAGTAAGACTGTCCATTATGAGATGATGAGCTTCTTCGTTACTGTAGCTAGCAGTTGTCACAGTGTTTGCTACAGGTCTTACGGTGCTGACTGAAACTCAGCGAAAAAGGATTGAAATTCGCAATGTTATTACTTTTTCAATAAATAATGTGTAACGAGTAATTGCTAACAGTTTTCAAGTAACTTTCCCAACACTGTGAACACTGTTTGAGTGTTAAATGTCTCCTGACAGTCCACAATTGGACATTACTGCCTACGGTAGAAAATGTTTTAATACCTTCTAAGGCCTTTTATTTTTTTGAGGAAAGTAAATTCAGTGCTTTAAGACTTTATAAGACCTGCAGATGCCCTGTTAAAACAACAGTGATAAAGACAAACGCTGTTTTTATCTTTACATATTTTTAATCACTTTTTTCTTGTGTGACATTTTTTGGCAGCCCAGCAAACCAAACACTCAAGACTCATTTTAACAAGCAGTAGACACTGTGAGTACAGTTAAAACAAATGCCAACACATGCATCTCCCATGCACTTTTGCCACGCCTTAATTTTTAAAACAAAACAATGACAATTAAATAAATCTGACTCATTGACATCTTAACTCAACTAATATTGAGCATCACATACACATATCTGAAACCAAAAAGATGAGTCACTTGTTTAAAAGAAAAGAAAGAACGCGTGATCTTAGTATGTATATGGCACACATTAAAAATGTAAGCAGGTCTAAAACACAATTGTATGTAATCAAATAGTCAAACCTCTGTCATTAAATTAAAATGTAAAAGTCATTTCCTTCACATTTGTAATGTGTCATAATTGGCCTGTTGAAGGAAGGGAACGACTAAATATCAGTCTTTTGTTTGACTGCCATTTAGTCAGATGAATCACTGGCCGCCCCTCTGCTGCCTCAGTCAGATATGCTGTTATCTCACTGGTGGAAAAAGTCGGACACCAGTCAGAGACGAGTGGTGGACACGTTTAATCACCAGGCAGCCGTTTGGATGACTGGGAAAACGTTCAGCCGGCCAATTTGCGGATGTTACTGAGGAGTCTCCTGCTGTATTCCTTGTGGTCCACTGGTTGGACTTCCAGTACAGTTACCTTCACTCGACACTCATCCTGAGGAAGGAAGAAAAATCTCGAGTTAAGTGCAGCAACATCTGATAGAGACATTTCTAACCTCTATGATCAGCATCATTCAAGAAATATCAAATGTTATAAGAGAATGTGTTTACTGAAAGTGAATGGGTTTAAATAGTGACCAAAACACAAGCCGAAATCTGTGTAAAGTCGGTCGTCTGATGGTGGATCTGGTTCTGGTGGTGTATTGACTGTCTATCCGCTATTGGCTGGTATTTGGTGCCAATTTTTTCAAACTATGGCACACCTTCATAGGTATTTTCTTATGCGAGGAGAGCGAAACCCGTAGGCCTGACTCCACTGACAGGCAAGTCCTTGTCAGATATGATGTGATTGGCGATATCACACTGGATGCACGATAACACAACAATGTATATCAGTCTCCCAAAAGCAGCCAAAACCTGTGCAAAAAGCTGTAAGCTGAGTAGATTTCACCGTACAGTCTAATGTCAGCTCTTTTGGTTATCTCAGACTGTATCGGCTTTTCTTGTAGCTATTTTTACAGCGACAAACACTAACACTTGATGTGACTGCACACCTGGAAAATCAAGTGTGAGCCATCATCTTGTTAGCTCGGGCATAACTGCATATTTAACAGGGTTTTTAGTATGTTGATTTTCATATGTATTGCTTAGGTCTTCTGTTTTGATATGTTTGAGAACGTAACAGAAAATGTAGTTAATAGAAACGTTGAAAACAATGAAAAGTAGAAATCTTGCAGCACCGTTCGCTTGTCATCAAAGTACCCACTTTGGGAACTGCTGCTGTAGGCAGCTGTATAAAGATCATGTGGTTACAGATGATGAATTCAGTTACACATATTATACATTATTGTTGGAATTTTAAAGATAAAAAGTACAAATATAATTCCACAACAGCCACCATCAGCGAGATATATTTCACATTAAGTATAATCAAATAATGCAGAGGTGGACATAAAGCCAAAAACCCATTTCCATTATAATCACAGTCACTATAAGAAGGATTAATCCAGAGACAATTCATTAATCAATTAGCAATTCAGCGAGCATAACCAGCATCAAGCAACATTTGCCCATTATCTCATATGTGATTCAACACCTCTATTAGTATTTTCAATTTGCATCTACCTGAGGATAGCAGGCAAATTAAACAATACGGGGGGCCGTCGAGAGAAAGGTTCCACTTGACAAAAGGTGACAACTTTTTTAAAAATAATAGTCTTCCAAAGGACAGGGTACTGCGAAAAAGAAGGCTTATTCATTTAATGTGCGTTGACTAATATTCCAATCACATCTGGAGAAAACAATTACTCAGCGGCCTAACATTCACCCCAGTTCTCCAACTCAATTTCAGATGGTGGGGTGAGGTGGGGTTCTTCCCTGAAGAATTAAACAACACAACTTGTGGATGCTGGCACACTGACAAAACATGTAGACACACACCTTCAAACACGTGCAACAGACAACACACACATCCTTACTGATGCCACAACCTCACAGAGAATTAATAATTAATAAATAAAACTGAGGATCCCTGCTGAGAAATTTGAATATTAAAGCTGTTAGTAATACATCGAAGGGTTAGATGTGAATGAGAACTATATCAAATTTACAAATGTACCTCCAGCTTCTAGACATGCTAGTGGGGTTGCTCTATGGTTAGCAATGTCTGTTGCCAGTTTACCACTGTGGTCCAGACTGAAATAGCTCAACAACTATTGGATGGATTGCCATGAAATGTTGCAGGATTGACATTAATGGTCCCAAGAGGATGAATCCTACTGACATTGGTGATCCCTTAACTATTCCTCTAGTGCCATCATTAGGTCAAATGTTTCACTTATCCAGTAAAAATCTCAACATCTACAAGATGGATTTCTACAAATGTTCGTACAGACATTCATGGTTGTCAGATGACGTATCCTAATGACTTTGGTGATCCTCTGACTTTTCCTCTAGCGCCACCATGAGGTTCACATTTGTGGTTGTGTATGAAATGTCTCGACAACTAATGGGTGGATTGCCATGAAGTTTGGTTCATTCATGTTCCGCCCAGGATGAATTGTAATAACTTTGTGGATAACTTTTCAACTAGCACCATCATCAGATCAAAGTTATATAAAACCAAATTATATTCCCATGAGCCTCAGCTGTATTGTATTTGGGTTTAGTGCTAATAACCCAATGTCAGCTAACACACTGAGCTAAGTTGTTGATCAGGGTAAACATTTTACTTTTTAAACGTCAGCATGTTAGCACTTTAGCATGCTGACATTAGCAAGTACCTCAAAGCACCGCTGTACACTCTTAGTCTCATTACATACTTTATATTTTAAAGCTGCACAATTTTCTATTTAACTTATCAAATTTTAAAGTTGGCACCATCGCTAAATGTGACAATACAAATGGAAGACAAAATACAGAAACAGCACTGATTTCAATACAGCAGCCCCATTTTCTTAACAGCACTTCAAACTACCTTCTGTCAAGTTGAATTAACATTCCTGTCTCAATAAAAACCAAACACAATGAGCTTTATTAAAACTATACTGCAGGACTACTGTAATGTTAAGTGTCTTTGTTAATTTGTTCACCCACCTGCCATAAGTGCTCATTGTCAGATACAAGTTAAGGAAGGAAGTAAGGAAGTAAAATAAATACTTAGAAATCTAGTCCTAACATATAATACCAGTTATGTATATGATCATATTCGTTAGACCTTGAATATTTCTGTGTATCGTCTACACAGGAAGTGGTTACCAGCCATATAAGAATCTTCTAAACCTTTTTCACATGGGACAGCGAAAAAGACCTGAATGTGATGTTGACCAGGCCTGCTAAGAGTGAGGTTTGTTGATGAAAGTGAGTGTGTTAAGTGTGTGTGTGTGTGACTCAACATATTGCACCTAGTTATTATTTGGAAATCAGATACACTTTTCCAGATTCTAAGTGCATCAATTGTCTTGGATAGTCGTTTAAACAAATGCAAATTAGATGTTTATGTGAAAAATGCACTCATCTGTGCTCAGAAAAACTAATCCTGCAGGCCAAATCTGATCTTCACCGTCATCTGAATGCCATTAACTCCACCTGTGGCACAGTGAGATGGGCCTCTATTACAGTGCAGTCTGCAGCACAAGTGTCTGATTCACTGCACACTCTCCTGCCTCTGTGGGGCTCCGCCTTAATGAAACATGACAGACAGTTAAGATGGAATTTTATTTAAATACAATATAGTGGGTTATTTTTTTTTGTTAGCTGGTTTAGACTTTTCTCTACATCCTCCTAAGATTATTTGTACATTTATCTGTTTTAGGTACAAACCAGATGTTGCCATAATACATGAGAAACTTCAGCAGCTGTCATCTGTACTAACATCATAAACTATCAAAGTGGAAAATGGGACAGCAAAGACTGCTGCGCCACTGGAATCACCAGTTGTGGTTTAAAATTTATAGTTGATGGCAGAGAAAACTTTTGGGGAATTGAATGCATTGTGCTTGTTAAGTCTAAAAATCTGTAGTTTATCATCTCTGCTCTGCCCTAAAATAATACAAACTTGAGTTTATATGCAAGAGAAGTTCAAACCACAACTTTAAAATATGATCCTAAGCATGGCTGTTCTTTCTCTCTGTGTGTCCTTGTTATGAAAAACGACAAAGCACACATTTTGTAACTTCATTAATCTTGTTAAGCTCTGACATTTCATTACTTTATTCTATTTTTATGAGAACGCTGTGGTAGATGTCTGATCTCTTTGTCTTGTGTCACACTCACAAGTCTATGGGAAAGAACTGAGGCTGAGGTAGAAAGACTCACTGAACAAGTGAATCACAGACTCGCTCTCCGTTCTCCGCTCGTCTTTTTGAATCAAGAGCTTTGAAACAAAAACAGTAAACTTTGACTGACATCCACTGAAAATAAATTCTGAATACATTGATAAGCCTCGTGTAGAGAATGTATCTGCTCAGAGATCATTATCTCTACTTTGTGGAATACTGCAATGATCAATTTTACATTGTTCCTATTGGGCTTCAGATCAATTCTTGTACCTTCCTACAACACGACAAAATGTTACAATTAATCACTGAAATAATTAAAAAGGTACAGGAAACTTATAGAGTCCTGATTTTGTAACTGCATGGCGGTCTTAGAAATGTCATCAACACCTACTCGGCACTTCTATGCTGTTTTATCCACTTGTGGGTTACGTAGGTTCAGTATCACCTTTGATGTGTGATCAGCAGGTGAAGTTTCCAAATTAAGTGTTAACTGGAAGTGATTTACATTTATCACTGTTAAATCAATTATACAGCTAGAACACATTGCACATTTTTACCGTTAGCTGTAGAGCTGTAGATTTTGGTGGGAGTGACTTGCCACGAGGTTTGCTGTGGATATTCATGGTCCTCAGAGGATGATTAACTGAGAACATTCATGCAGCCAAAGTGATGAACCATTAGTTTTGAATGACCCCATGACTCTCCCCGTAATGCAGCCCAGACGACAAACTGCATTTTGAGCTCCACTACTGGTAAGGCTGTAATAAAAGCAAAATCATCAGTATGATGTTTGTTCTGATCAACACTTCAGTATTATGGACTGTGATGAGAATTGCAGCCTCCAGCATCTGCTAGTGGTGGTAAGTAGCAGTGGTACGCTGACATTTACTGTTAACAGTCGAACTATGCATCAGTGTGTATAAAGAATGAATGAAAATACTTTCCCCAGACCAAAATCATTATTTTCCAGACTATGAAGAATGGCTTATGAACTCTGTGTAAGGTTTCCTTGAGGTCAGGACACAGACCGTTCAGAGCTCATCCTACATCTCAATCATTCCACTCAGACTCTTGGTATGTGCCCCCAGTAGCAAATTAGCCTCTGAATAATTAAGCTAATTAGGCTTAGACAGACAATAGCTAAATGCTAATTAGAGCCTAATTAAGAGAAATGAATCCACAGCTGTATTTGTTTTCGGTTATCCAAAGCGCACTGGCTACATAACAACTCCCTTGTCACTGCGATTCTAATTGAAATGATTTTGGATTTATGTTGTGTGACTGACATTGCGTTATGATTATATTGCATTTTGTGCATCTTGTTTTGTGGCTTTACATGCTTGGCACCGCAGTTAGGGGAAGATAATAACTGACGAGTCTGGTTATTACATATTCACGGATGGCATGCGGCCCATTAATTAAAACAACACACTGCAATGTGTTACACTTTCACACCAGTGGATGCTTAACATAAAACAGTGAATGCTCACTTTGCCTTTGTAGTATTTACTGTGAGGTTTTTATCAAGCAAGCTCCATGTACACCTTTATGCTATTCACTATTTGGAAAGCATCTATAACACCTCTGCCTGCAACCAGCTCATCCTGAAGGTTGCTGCTGATCAGTGCATACTTTGTGCCAAATCAAAATACTAAATATATAAACCCTGCAAGCTCATCATGCTGTAACCACCATACTTAGGAAGTGCTACTTGGATCTGACAAAAACAGAATCCTGTGTGGTTGACAAATCTTAAATGTGGCAATTTCCAATTTCATAACTGAAACACACACACACACACACACACACACACACACACACACACACACACACACACACACACACACACACACACACACACACACACACACACACACACACACACACACACACACACACACACCGTTTTGGTGAGATTGTGAAATTGACCCTAAATGGGACCATTTACTGTTTCTACAACAATGCCACTTGTTTGCAATCCTGGTTATTTTGAAAGCCCATTTTTCCAGAACCATTATTAGTGTATGAGAGAAATAAAATGCCTGCTGGTGTATTTGTTCAGAACAGCGATAAGACAGCTGTTTGTAACAGACATGCACTAGCCAATCAGGGTCGAGTATTCCCGCAAGGCAGAGATCACTGAAAATATTCTCACAGCCTGCAGGACAATGATGAGCACCATCGTATTTCATTATATTCTGCTCTTTTATTCCTGGGAAACTAAATTGCATTGCATTGTGTCAAATTCCATTGTGCTCCCGTTTATAGCTACTTACGTTGTATGTCTCCAGCTTGACTCTGTTTTTAAAGATGTGAGTCTTGAAGTTGGCTTTCTGAAAGACTTCATCAAATGCAGTCTCGTCCTCAGGAACACACACACACACACACACACACACACACACACACACACAACAAGGTAAATACAAAGTCAGGGGTAGTAGGAGAAGTAGTCTGTTAAAGTTAGACCTCCTGGAAAAATTGTAAAGGCAATTTTCTTGTCAGATGTGAACAAACTGGTTTAAGGAGAACTCTGTGGTAGTATATCCATGTTTGTGCGTTTGTATGTGTGTGTGTGTGTGTGTGTGTGTGTGTGTGTGTGTGTGTGTGTGTGTGTGTGTGTGTCTCACTGTGTCTCTGAGCTGTGCCAGTGCTTCTGTGCTGTGACCTAACAGGACCTCAGCTGTCTCCTGGAAGCATGTCACCCACTGGTTATCCCCGAAGTCTGCTAAGTTGGCCTGAGAGTCAGACAGAGATGATGAAGGGGTGAGAGATTATTCATGTGTGTTTGTTTGACTGTGTGTATGTGCTCGATCACAGAAGCTACAATATTGCTCAAAGTCAGCAGCACTGCGTGTATGACAAACAAGCATTAATGATGTGCACCGTATGCACTTTGCACTTACAGAAAGTAGGAGTCTGTACTTGAAGTTGGGGGACTCTCGGTTACACTTTTCGCAGCGGTACAGTCCGTTCTGTTGGTCTATGACCTTCTTGTTGCAGTCTGCAGATGGACAGGCCAGGTACAGACAATTCTCCTTACGAGTGTAGAGCACTGTTGCCATGCAGCTGAAGTACTCTGCCTGAGAAGAGAGAACAAAAATGGGAGAGGAAGAAATCTAATTATGGGGATAGAGAAAGAAATCAATAAAAACTACCAAATCACATCAAACTGCTGCAATTTGAACGTCTAAGAGGCTGCAGTTAATTTGTAGGTGCTGCTCCCTTACACAATATTGTGCTGAGGAGAAATCTAACCTGCAAATCAAGTTACATACTGGAAAAATCTTCCAAACCAAACAAACCTTAAACACTATCATTTAATTATAGAAAATGTTTGTACTGCAATTTGTGTGTTTTTCTTTTTTTTTTTTTTTTTTTTTTTTACACTCAGTGAAACCTGGCTGGCTGGTTGCATAGAGAATGTGAAGGTGGCTGTCTGGTCAAACGTCATGCCACCTTAACCGAATCCTAACCAGACATATTTCAAGAGCACAGCAATAAATGAATCACTTTGGCAACTGGAACTGCAACAGTGAAATCACTCCTGCTGGAGCTGGGAGAAAAGACAATGTGGCAGAATGATTCACCTGCTAATTAACATTGGCCCTCAAAATCAAAATTCAAGTCACTAAAAATGTGGTAAATTGACAGAATACAGGACATCTGCCGCAGGAAGAAGGAACTAATTATAGAGGAAGAGTGTTCTAGATCATCTAGTTTCCCTGTTTAAATGGCAGCTTTCTGCTTTGAATGTGTTGATGGTTGCTTGTAGTAAGAAGATAACTGTAGCTGTCCTTGTGACTTCAGTATATAGCTGCATTGTTTCATTAAAATTTCAGAACATACCCATCCGATTCCTTTTTTTGAGTCTTAGACTTGAGTAAAACTGTGATGAAAAGATGTTTTCAGTTGCATTTTCGATGTGAAAAAAAAAATTGTTCAAGCCTACATCACTGTACAGACATAAAACGGCATCTCATTTCAGACTCTGTGTGTGAGGCCACCTGACTTAAATACTGACAATAATACAGCCATATGCACGTGTGACTACTCCACTCAGGCACTCGCAACAGATAATTATGGACTTGTTTACATTAAAACAATTATTCATTTAGCACATCTGCTTAGAACATGGCACATTTTAAAAACCTTTTCCTATTAAAAATAAAACAAATAAAATACCATCGTCTCAATTTGAACCAAAAAGAAATCCTGCCCTTACAGAAGAAGTTTATTCTCTTTTTCCATCTGTACACATAATTACATTAACAAGATATAATCAGGTGTGATTTTACAGACTTGAAATGCACGTTTATGTGTGCCAGGAGAACAAGCATTGCAAAGACTGCTGCTAAGTTTTTCAAAAGCAGCAATCTTAAAGGTGAGCAATGAACGGACCGGAACAAGACACTTCATCAAAGCGTTTGTTATGTAGGAGGCTGCATCTTGGTAGATGAACAAGACACCAGGTGGCTCAGGCCATAAGAACACAATGAGTAATCACTAGTCCACAGCACAACAGTCAAAATCACGAAACAGTGGTCGGGTACGATGACCAATTTCAGAGCACACAATGCTTCAAACGCTTTCCTGTTGGGTAACAACAGCAGATTACCTCAAAGGGTAGCTCTCCTACCCACCATAAACTAAAACATGTTTCCAGTGGGCTAAGAAACTTCAGTAAAAAACTGCAGATAACTGAAAAAACCTTGTCTGGTCTGATGAATCCCAGTTCCAACCACAGCAAGGTCGACAGAGTGTGTTGTCAACCGCATGAGGAGATGCATGGCGTGAATTGTAACAACTGTACAGGCCATGTTCATTAATTCATGACCACCATGTAGCTTCGAGTGATATATACTGAGAACAAGATAATGCTACAATCAGTACAGAAAGTGTGCAGGAATGGTTCATGACAATGTTGTGATATCAGTCCCATTAAACAGCTGAAAGAAACATTCACTCATCAAACCTTTGGGTGAATAATCTCGGGTGGATGCTCTGTTCTCATCCAAATGGTATGAGTATTCTTTTGGCCTTTTCTTGTATTAATAAATATCATAACTTTGCAGCACACAGCAAATGTCATGAAAATAAAAAGCCTATCAAACTGAAGTGAGAAAAAAAATGTAAGAGACGAGGAGGAGCAAAAGTGCTCCTTCTAGTGCAGGCAGGACATCCTTCAACAGTGTTAAGAATGCGAATAAGCCGCTTAGGGTGAAAAGAGAAACATTAAATAAAATAAAAATAAACTCAGATCAAACTTGGCATCATCAGTAAAACTGTCGCCAACAAGCCAGTCCAGCTGGTAGATGCACGCTGTTTACACATCTCTATTTGACTTCCAAACAATCTTGGAACAGTTTAAAAAGAGAGCAGAGGGAGTTTGAGAATTCTATGCATAATAGATGTGAGATGAGACGAATCTCTCTCTCCCTCTCTAATACATGAATTGTGCTAATATACACACACACACACACACACACACACACACACACACACACACACACACACACGCACTCTGACACAGACACATGACTAACATGCAAGGTTATATGCAAAGACCCAAACTTACACATTTACAATAGAGATACAATGAACTGAACTTCTTTCACAGTGTACACAGTCAAACGGAACCATTTTAAAATGCAGCGATGTTGCGGTAATTTAAACAGATATTAGCACCTTAAGCGGCAGAACTCACACTGCTAAAATCAACAGCTAAAAAGGAAAGAAATGCTAATTCTGGGGGGGGGGGGCTATTCTCTCATCCTGCAAAGAAGCAACGCATTCGATTTCCATAAATATAAATATAAATATAAAGAATGCACACAGCAGATGAACTGTGTCTCATCGGGAAGAGGCACACACGTGTACACGCCTGCATGCAAACACACATGGATAGAAACAGACACACGTGTGCAAGCACAAAGCGATAAATATGATATACATGCAGAAAAATCCTATTTCCTAGCTTCACCAGAGGGTATTTCTTCTACCAGGAGAGCAGGCCTTAAACAAGATGTCGGAATTACAGCCAGAATTTAAAATGAAATGCTTTAAAATGCATTCTAAACAACAACTACAAGCTAGAGCTGGGCCAGACTCATTACTAATGTTGGCCTAAATGAGTCTATCAAAGACTCTCTCTAGGATGCTGGCCAAATTCACACACACAGACTGAGCGATGCTGTTCCTTCGTTATACAACCCACCCTTTCTGTAAAGTGTTCAGTAAGAGCATTGAATGTGAAAAGGCCATTGTGTTCTCTGCATCCCTTGTGAGAAAGCTGATGCTGCCCTGTGTCCCCATGACCTCTGCAGATACTGTCAGTCAGACTTAGAGCTCTCTGACACTTTCTTCCCGCTAGCTAACACTGAGTCACTGCCTCATAATCTGTCCACCCATCCATCTACCCGGTACCCATGCCACACAGTAAGAACCCCTCCGAAACACTTACTAAGGAGGTTTTTTTAATTAGGAGAATTTATCCCGTTAGCAACAGCCCTCTCCCTCTCAACACTCCACTCCCATGTTTCCGCCCGCATGCCTGCCTCATCACATTTTGCAGACTTGGGCAGATTGGAGCGCTGGAAGGCGGGAGAGGTGGGAAGGCGATGGGCAGGGAAGGTGGTAAGAGGGTGGACGTGGCGGGAAGAAAAGAACAGGACTTTGGGGGCTTGTTGAGGGCTCGTGATGTTGGCAGATGCTAGCGAGAATTTGAGGATAGAGGTCAGCAGGATCTGGACCATAGCGATTCCATCACAACCAGACCACTCTAAATAAATCCCCGTGCATTTGTCATCATCTCTCCCTCTTCTCCTTCTGTGTTTTTTCTCTCCTTCTGTATTCCAGCGTCTACACAGAAGCCTTGGGGCAAAGTCTTAACCTTAAGCACACTGAGGAGATTCTAGAACAGCAGCATGACTAACGCTGCACACGCACACGCACACACACACACACACACACACACACACACACACACACTTCTGAAAATAGTTTTCATTCTTATCACACCAAATCCCTGTGTCACCTTCTGGCACCTAAATGCAATTAAAATTTGTATGTGGAAGGGCAACCAAGTGAAAATCTACTTCACATAATTGACGTGGCTGCACATGCCAACTTTAATGCTTGTCCCAAAACCCCAACACACATTGCTACATTAATTAGAAATGGCTTGTACACTTACATCCACCCACACACACACACACACAAACAAACACACACGCACATTCATGGAGCCAAACAGGTAGAATGTCAAATTAGATTCCTTCAAACTATAAGCTAATGATTTGGATCCCATTATTATTACCAAAGCTGCAGCCTCAGAGTATGTGATAGACAACCTCCTTAAAGCCGTTCAATTACAGAAACGGTCGCGGGTACACAGGGCAGAGAGAGAAAAGAGAAAACGACAAAGAGAATAAGGGAAGGGGAAAAAAACCTGAGCTTGAATTATTTACACTTTCTCACCTTTCAACTCCTTCCCCCACATCTGCCAGTTAACCGTTCCTATCTGTATCCTTTTCTCAATGCCCCTTGTCACTTTTCTCTTAGTCACCACAGTATTCACCTCTTTTTTTCCCGTTGTTTTTCCTGTGGCCTTGTTCCCTTCCATCCTTCAACACAGGTTTGTAAGTGACACAAAGTGGCTTTTCTACCCCCTCTCTCGCTCTCCCACGTTCTCCGTCAGCACTACTTTCCTTCTGGTAATGTTATGCCCTATAGGCTTCCTCCACCTCCAACAGATAATTAGAATTTTTTATTAGAAACAAAATTGATCTTGAAGCTACTCTTAAGTGGCTTCTCATTAAATGTGAGGGAAGAGGGAGACTAGTCGAAGATAAACCTAATTAATTAGACAGAAAGTTTATGAGTGGCACATACCACTTACATGCACCACTTTTAGGCAAAAGCATGATAATTCTGTGCTTCTTAAAATGGCACACGGTTCAATTTGAGAGCTCCTCCCACAGCATACGGCAGTTCAATCAGTACTGCTAGTATGTGAGCTTCGCTATCTCCCTCCCACAGCTAAAACAAGAGAACCATGACTCTAATCCATGAAGTCATACCGAGGCACAGCCTAGAGCTGCTCTATTTACAATGAACAGAAGTCTGATTGTGGATTTGTGTTTGTCTAAATGCTAACATTCAAATGAGACTGTGGTCAGTTTTAAAAATCTCTATATCCAAAAAAAATCAAAAATCAACACCATTTAACTGGTATGTATTATGAGCCTGTAATGTTTAGTAGCAAGAGCTGTTTTTAGCATGCATGATGTCAATTTCTACTGATTTCCTAAATTTTCCAAAATGCCTTATGACAGTTGAATTATACTGCATGTGTAGCTAGAGAAGCACAGGCCATAGCGATAGGGTAGTAAGAGCAGGTAAGTGGAAGAAGTCAAGAAAATCAGAGAGTCACGCTATTGTCGTCAAAGTCTGTCAGCATGATGGATTTGTCCCTGTGTGACTGCAAAACTTTGGTACAAAACAGTGAAGCTCTAACTCTTTGATTCTCAGGGACTGACACCAAAACCCGGTGTTTACTGTGCTGGTCTTACAACACTGAAAGATGTTCTGCTGTACTGTAGCTATGCTGATGTTACGTCATCTGTAGGGGTTTCTTTCATTCTTCTTCAAACAGTAGCCAGCTGCCCGAGTGAGAGAAGGATTTTCTGACTCGCATATCAACCTGCTTCCACACAATGTTTTCATAAAAACCTGGCTCAGAGATCTGACTATAACTGCAACACAAATAAGATTTACTTTTTGTACTTACGCACCTCGTGGCTTCATTTCCACCCGATCTACTATACACCCCCTGTTCTGTGACTCAAATGCGAGCGAGTAAACCAACCTAAAACTCAAAAATCAAAACTTACAAACATAAAAACATCTTGAGTAAAATGATTAGTGTCACAGTTGCTTGTGGTTCTCATAAAGGTTCTTATATTCTGGCCCTTTATTGTGCATATACACTGAATCATGCACGTGCCTAAATAAATCTACAACCAAACTAAATAGAAAATACTGTAAAGGCAACACATTCAATGAAATGAAGATATAAAACTTTAGTTTATGACTTCCAGTTATTCTTTTTTGAAGACTAAGTCCATTCAAAGTGTACTACATGAATAAAAAGTAATCTGACTTCTGGACAGATTTATCCAATAGTTTCATTGTAGAGCTGGATTGATTAGTCGTTTAACATAAAATCAATCGGCAACTATTATCGAGCAAAACTTCCAACATTCCTCCTTGTAAACTGAATATCTTTGAAAACTGAATATCTTTTGGACAGTTGGTTGGGCAAAACTAGACATCTGAAGGTGACACTTTGGGCTAGGGGAAATTGTTTTACGGGCAATCGATTAATCAATTAAGTGAGAAAATAATCAGATAAATTAATAATGAAAGTAACTCATAAGTTGCAGCCCTATTTCATTGTGAGGCCAGTTGTCCATGAGAAAACAGCATCTGATATCAAAAAGGGTCCAGAAATTAAAAAGACATCACCAAATTTATTTATTGTAGATTTTTCTTTAAAAAGGGTCAACTAAAAAAACAAACATATATTATACAACACATATTTATTGTGATTTAGGTGAACCAACCCTTTAAAGAGTCACTTTTCTGTCTCTTTTAAATGTCTGTGCTTTTGATACTGACTTCTTTTTTAGATGAATGCTGCTACATGGTTGTGTGAGGCTTTATGTATTTTTGTATGTATTTTGTATGTATGTATGTATGCACTGCACCTTCTCTCCATGTCCCATCTGTTCGTTCTTAACGTCGCTCAGTGTTTTCCAGTTCATCTTTGCTCCGCTGCCCACTGACCTCGTCTGTGTCAGGGATTGGCTGTCGAGCGCATAGCCTTTCATGTCATACCTATAGCGTGGACATTAAAACACACAGCACATATGTACAAATAAATGTTTGTGCGAACACGCTTGTACACCAAAACAAACATAAATACATGTGAAATATTACATGCATTATTTAGTGTAGGGAGACAGAATGAAAGAAGGAAAAAAAAGAAAGGAGGGTTTGTTTGAGTCAAATTAAAAACACAAACAGAGCGTGCTTGAGAACGTGACTAATGATCACTGAATGCTGAGGTGATTAAATTACACAAGATACAGCACCAATATTAGTGATCTGTGAGCATGTCCGGGAGTCTATCTATCTCTTTGTCAAAAAGAGGGTGTGAAAGCAAGTGTGCGTGTGTCTGTTTACATGTATGAACATGTGTCAAATTAAAAGACTTTTCCTGTGAAGGAGATACTGCACTGTCTAACACACTGCATTGTATCTGCTATTATCTAAAGAAACCATCTTCAGCCATGACTGAATTACTCCCTTAATCCCTTAACTGATTTACAACCACTGCATCCGTATTGTGCAATCTATTTTATCGGACATATGGCTATCATGGACAAATGCATTCATACATCCATCAGATTTTTACATTTACATACATTTCTTTCCATATACACCGTTTCTTCACTGGGGAAAAAAGAAAAACAAAACTTGTCCGTCTCTCTTTTTGTCTACCCACTCCATCTATTCATTTATCTATCTTTTTAATATTCCCTTCAAAATCTTAATGCATCAGTGTGACTCCTGCTCTGCATTCTAGCCGAGCAGAGCAATCTAATCAAGGCATCATCCAAATTCATCAGTTTCCCTCAATTATGCAAGCAAGCCTGGTCAAAACAATCCCACAAAGCAACACATCGCCACAGGAACTGGAGTCAGACAGACACTCTTTGTTTTTGTAAAGCGCAGACCTAAATGTTAAAAAGGAGTGGAAAACAGCGTGTCTGCTCCTTGAATAACATCCATTGTCATCCGTTCACCGCTGTCAGCATGTAAACTGCAGAGAGGACCAAACAGCAGCAGAGATCAGGGGGAAAAGCCAGGGATTAGAGAAGAATGGAAGGAGGAATGAAAGGAAGGAGGGGTGCCGTTTTTAGTTATTTAGCCCTTTGAATGTCAGGATGAGATGGTGTATTGACCAGAGACTAATAAGACCAAGATTAAAGCTGGGGCAATGGAGCCTGCCTCTCTCCCTCTCTAACACACACACACACACACACACACACACACACACACGTATGTGCTATAACTAATGCAACACACACACAAAAATGGCCAAACCTATCATGGAGCAATTAGCCAAATTTATAAACCAGACATTAACGACTGAAAGAGTGAACAGAATAATGCCCACAGGTACTAACAATTCACACTTTGAAGCTGTGAGCGCACTGTTTGACGCAATTTTCTGTCTAAGAATAGCTTTCAGTGTAATACACAGGCAATCATATGCACACTGAAGCATTGATATATAGACACACAGAAAAAAAAACGCATTTCTATTTCAGCGGTGGCCAGACTTGGGAACAGCCTTAATGAGTGAATGAGTCATAATTTAAAATCCCTCCACAGGAACTGCTAATAAGAATCCGGTTTGATGCGGCTCACCGTGCCCCCATCTTTCTGTGCACGTACAGTAGCAGTTCAGAGCTGGAATCCAGAAATATCCGTGTTCTGCTTTTCTGTTATTCCCTCCATCCAATCCTGTCTACATCCTGTCTAGAGTCCCACTGGGACTGAGGAGGCACATGTCACCAGTCTCCTGACACATGATCATCAGGGCTTTGCGCTTAGGTTTGATCATCTGTGTGTGTGTGTGTGTGTGTGTGTGTGTGTGTGTGTGTGTGTGTGTGTGTGTGTGTGTGTGTGTGTGTGTGTTTGTGTGTGTGTGTATTTGTCATAGGCTGTTTTAAGTATAGAAGCATTACAGCAACAAGAAGATACAATCTCTCCATTTGCAGAGTGATTTGTCCGTCTGATTACACGTACCGTGTCTTGTGCGGTGCTTGTGATAAAGTGATTGGATGTCCGTGCGCACTGTACATGCCAGCATGACCACAATGCGTGGACAATTCTGTATGTGTTTATGAATGTGTGTGTGGGCGTTGGTGTATGCGTGCACACCAGTGTGACTCACCAGCCCTTCAGTCTAAAGGCCTCCGGTATGTCTGGGTTGACCATGACTGTTGAGCTGAACAAAGCAGAGAGAGATCTGCCCCCGAAATCAGACAAGCGAGCTCCTTTGATGGCGACCACAGGCTGCCCAGAGCCGTCAAACTTCTCCGCCTGAAGAGAGAAAAAACTGTGTCAAAGACAGCAATTGAGGAGAGGAAGATGGAGAACAAGAGATGGCAAAAGCAGTTGTGTTATTGTCTCTCATATGTTCAGTCTGCAGCTTAGAGAGACCAGAAAGTAATATCTGGTATAGTTAGTTTGCTTTTATAATTGGACAACCTACAAGTTAATTTGAAAGTCATTTTTGGATTTTGGCAAAGAGGAGGGATTAGCTCTTGCAGATTGAATGAGCT